>KN727282.1:17782-29357 GCA_000816745.1 Ancylostoma duodenale
AGATATAATTAGTTACGGTACGACTACTATATATATATATATATATATATATATATATATATATATATATATATATTTGACATATTTATATAATTACCAATATATAAATGCAGTGCGTCGAGTAGGTCCAGATTCTATTACATAATATTTCAAAACCGAAAATGAAGTGGAACACCTGCCTTAAAAGCATAAAAACAGAAATTGCTAAACAGGAAGCAAATACCAGGTACCTTCTTTCCGTTCCATGATAATACCAAGATCCAAAGAGTTCCTATTGTATGTCCATGATCCGAACTACAAATACTGGATTCATGTAACGTAACATTCTTGTGGGAAAATCCTTCAGTTGATCAATTAGAATAGATTCAAGGTCAAGTGAGAGCGCAACACTCAAATTTCATATAGCTCGGCTGTTTAGAACGCCGCGCATTCCTCTTCACAAGCACAAGCCGTCGTACCAAAGCAGACTTCATCAGTTCAGCGTCCGTCGATTCGACCTTGCATGCACAACACCTTTGATTGCTTGAAACCGTGGCAGTGCCCTCTCCCGGTTACTGCCATCCTCCCCTCAGTTGCTGCTCTTGCACTAGTGCCATTTAGCAGCACTTGCTGACGGATAGCAGCAACTGATGGACTCGGACATTCGCGCAGCACTATCCTCCACAAATAGCAGCACTTCTCGCCTAGCACACCGACAAGTGCTGCTAAATTGTCGCCACCATATCAGTACTTTTCATCAGTTCGCCCTAAAGGTGTCGCTACTTTAGCCCCACAGTGCTGCTAATCGGACCATATCCTCGCCCTAATCTGCTCCTATTTTTGCTCCAGAGTGCTGCCAAAAGTGGTGTTGCGTAGCAGTAATCTCGCCGTACAGTACTGCCAGAAATGGTGTTGCTATCCCGTTCTCGGCCCACCTCGCCGCCCATGTGGAGCGTCTTTGTTTTCACTCGCAGTGGCCAGAGGCGCACTGACCATCTGCTTGCTACAAAAATATGTACATGCAAAAAAAAATTTATTATACACAAAATTCTAACATTAACAGATTGAGAAAATCATTTCAACGTTGAAAATCACTACAACAACTATTACTACATATGTACCTTTTTTCGAGTGTTCAACTGATCAGAAAATGTCAAACGTTGTGCGATGTTATTTTCATTAACAAATGCATGCGTTTAGGACTGTCGCCATGATAAGCAAATATTAGTCGAACAATTATGACACAGTGGAGCTTAACAGACTCATGTACAACTCCGTTGGCACCCTCAGACGTTACTTATGCTTGCAGCGCTTAAAAGTTGAAGCATCGATGAACAATACAAACTAGCAAGAAGAAGGAAATACGGTGTGTCAACTTTTCCAGGAGGCAAGAGTAAGCAGTCAAAAATGTCGTTCGATGCTTAAACTTTTTTGCGCTGCAAGCATAAGTAACGTCTGAGGGTGCCAACGGAGTTATACATGAGTGGGTTAAGCTTCAGTGTGTTATAATGATTCGATGTATATTTGCTTATCGTGGCGATAATACTAACCGCACGCATTTGTGTTAATGGCAATAGCATCGCACGACATTAACATTTCCTGATCAGGAATGCAGTAACTCTACAAGCAGCCTAACAAAGGTAGCAGCATCAGAGAATTAGAGGATAGGATGGAGGCAGACAGAGAGAGAATCGGAAAGGAACGTGAGATGAAACAAAATAAGCGAAACAGTAGCACCGTTAGTACAAGGTACTGTCACGAAGTGCGCAAAAACTCGAAAGCTAAAAATTGTCAACAACGAAAGAACACAGGCTTTGAACAAAATTGAGAGAGAGAAAGTCTGAAGACAAAACTAGGAAGGGAAATAAACAAAAATGAGGTAGCAAAAAAGAGCAAAACAATAACACCGGTAACACACGGTAGTGTAACGAAATGCGCAGAAACTCCAAAGCAAAAAATAAAAAACAGCAAAAAAAAGCAATGATGGAGAGAGAAGGAGAGAGAAAAGAGGCTTGAAACAGATATAAAAAAGAGAGAAAAGAAAATAAACAGAAAAGGAGCAACAGGTAGCTAAGTTTTCGCGTTTTCAACTAAAAAAAGAAATCATCTCCAGCCGCTGGTAGTTTTGCAGGTTGCTCATCAATTCTGCGGCGCTGGTCCTGTCCCCACAAGTGATACTGCGATTACTCTGATGAGCAGGGTCACGTCAAGAAGCTGCATAAACCTAAACAAAGAAATAAGCAAGCAAACGACGGAGAGTAGAAAGCAGAAAGGAGAATAGGACACATGGGGAAAGCAACAAACCCGAATAGAAAAAATGGAGATGAGAAACATCAAAACACAGAACATCAACAAAAACTTAGCTCTGGGTGAAGAGCACAAATGGAATGTTGAAAATCCGTTTGCATGGTACGCGCAAGCGTCGCGCGGCGCCCAAATTTTGGCTGTTCAAGTTTGAAAGTAGCAGCATTCCTCTTTTCTTCGCCGTAACTAGTCAGAAGTGCTGACCTTCCGGCAGCAAGTATGGATGTTGCTCCCCCCAAAAAAGTGGGCGGCGCAGGTCTCGCCAGCTTATTGGCAATGGTGCTGCCTCGATGCAGTACCGCGTCAATAAGTGCTGCCCTCGTTAATACAGCTGATCTTTTGCTGCTGCGCCTAAAATATGGGCGTGGCAGGCTGAACTCTCGAAGGATAGTGCTGCGCGATTGTCCGAGGAGGATGGCAACAACTAGGAGGACATGCTGCTAGGGTTTCTACTTAACGTGTGTCGCCGTTCGGATTATGTTCCTAGCGCACATTTATTAGAGACTACATAGCTGCCATACCCGGCTTCGCTCGGGTGTTTTACTATCCCGGCTATCTCACAATGCTGAGACCAATTGCTTTTGCCGATAAATTCATCAAAATGTATAACGTTGATGATCAGTCCATTAATGAAGCTCAGTTGATCCTTTTCCACCAGTCTGATATGCAAAAAGTTGGCAAAGTTATGTGGATGATGCTGAATTGATGCCTTCATGCAAAAGGATTGTCATATTCATATTCGGCGTATTGGGGGACCCCAGTAGACATGTCTTCTAGCCCCGTATGGCAGAAAAGCGAAGAATGAATAAAATCGATAAATCAATATTCCGTACAAAATGGTCATTGTATTCGTGTTCAGCGTACAGGGAAACAGCAATAGACATGTCGTTGCCCGTCTGCAAGCGAAAATGATAAAACCGATGAAGTCCATCAATCGATATTGTTTGCAAAGTGGTTGTATTCGTGTTCAACATACACATCATGGAACTCCAGTGGACAAGTCTTCAGCGCCAATAGGCAGCAATATCGAAAGATCCATAAAATCAATAATTCGATGTTTCGTGCAAAATGGTTGTCATGTTCGTGTTCATAGTGTCGATGAACCCCAGTAGACATGTCCCCATCGACTCCTGGCCAAAAATAGCGAAATATCGGTATAATCGATAAATCAATCAAAAGTTCCTGGCTAAAAATAGCCTATGACTTCCGTCGGCCCCTGTAGGGTCTGCGTGCAAATTTTGGTCCGTGTTCATTACATACGTACACACATATAGTGGAGTCGTTTTGACAGTGCGTTGTCCGCGGCAGCGGCCCTGCTGGTATTGGAGCACGCAGCGCGGTTATTCAAACAGTTGACCTACAATCGAACCGGCTTCTTTGACGAATTCTATCGTCTGTTTCCTTCTTCAGTTGTTCTGAGAGCTAAGAAAGAACAATATAAAAGGAAACGAGACGATGAAAACGATGAAACTTTTCAAAAAGATGCCAGATCAATCAAGGTCAACCCTTTGACCGACCGCGTTGCGTGCTCCAATACCAGCGAGCTGCTGTCGCGGAAAACGCACTGTCAAAACGACTCCACTATACATATAGCGGAGTCGTTTTGACAGTGCATTGTCTGCAACAGCGGCCGTCGTGGCATTGGAGCACGCAGCGCGGTCGGTCAAACAGTTGATCCATGATTGATCTGGCGTCTTTGAAGAGTTTTATCACTTGCTTCCTCTTATATTGTTCTTTCTTGACTCTTAGAACACCTGAGGAAGGGAACAGACGTAAAACTCTTCAAAGAAGCTGAATCGATCGTGGATCAACTGTTTGACCGACCGCCCTGCGTGCTCTAATGCCAGGAGGGCCGCTGTCGCGGACAATGCACTGTCAAAACGACTCCACTATACGTATAGTCCTTACGCGCAATCGGCGGAAAACTTTCGAGCGCGCCAAACATGCGGCGTGTGCGTGGCGCGGCCCTCTTCTGGGACCGTCCGGTCGATATCGGTCAGCCACAGGCCTCACACCTTCAAATAGACTTCAACTAAAGAAAAAAATGAAAGATAAACACTCATATGGGCTGAAAATTTGACGAACGAAGGGGACCGCTGCCGCAACAGGGCTGCGCCGCACACGCGCCGCATGCCGGGGGCGCTCGAAAATGTTCCGCCGATTGCGCGTAAGGACTTTACATACAAACTTTCACTTTTATACATTCATTCACATTTCTTACGCAATAAAAGTGAATAATGTATGCAGGAATCAATATTTCTCATACAATAACACTTCACTACATCTTGTATCCTTGATGTTTCGGAATGGGGGCGAACCAATGTGTCATCTCGTGGCACGTCACTTTATAACGCTCCAAACCTCTTAAACAGACTTCTTGCAGCTTTAGACTAGGATAACTGAAATGGGATGCTCTTTTGGGATGCTCTTTTTTTCTGTTTAGTGGTAGTGGAAATGTTCTAAAATTAGAATCAAGTTGAGTTACTTGCAATTATCCTATCATCGACAGATCAATGATCCTTGTAGTATTCATGTTCACCGTTGATACTGTACCTCCTGTGGAGGGGGCGGGGCTGACCCGTCTCATGCTAGAGATACTACTTCCTAGCAAGAATGATGCTGTAAGCCGTACAAGGCACACTCTTCTCACATTACTCACTTATCTCACTCATTCTCTGTACAGAATAATAAATATTCTACTGAACCACCGCATTTGTTGCGTATTCGGACTACATAAAGTCCAAGAGTCTAAGGCGCCACCATCCGCCACATAAGTCGCCACATATCCATTGTAGATTTAGACACGCGGAAACGAGCGCGTGAATTGGTGATAGTGATTTTGAATTTTTTTTAATATCTGGGTTACATGGCGGTGTGGTCATGGTAGCGATGGTCATTTCTTGACAGAAAATGATAATGATGAAAGTAGTGGCTTTCAGGGGATTGCACTGTACTAGCTATCAGCCCTTCGCCCTTAACAGTAAATTTCCGGAAGGAACTGATATAAAAATTTACCTTCAAGTGACACAGCTGCTCATCAAAAGGAAAATAGGTGATGTCCATTTTACAGCTTGCTCGAAGTATGCCTGAAATTGTCCGATGAATTATAACTACTAAACTATTCATATGTATGTTTCACACCACATTAGCTCATTAAAAACGGATTACCTGGTGGGACCCAGTTAACTTCGCCCGTATTGTAAACAACTTCGTTGGATTTGAAGGTCGAATCAAAGTCTTCATTAGCGCTGAAAAGGATTTTCAGACACAATTTTTTTTTAATCACAACTTTATTCGAAAACTTATTCAACCAACAGTAAATCAAACTTATTCAACCATTAATGACCATGGCCCACAACTGGGCTGTGTCACTGAGTTCCTTGCCGTAGAATTTCGGAGTCTATGATTTAAGAATCAACAAATCGAAGGGTAATCAGAGGTTCTTAAGCCTGAAGGGAAGTACTGATCACAACCGTGAAGTACTTGTAGTAATGTAACTGTGTTATTTTCGACTTGGATTTGGAAGCCGGAATACACTTTGCAGGCTAAGGCTCCTGGTCGTTGAAGAAGACCTATGCAGAACTTTTTGACCTCGTAGTCGTTGGTGCACGTAATGTGCGTCAACTCTCTTCAGCTATGGTGACGCATCCGCCAGTGGCGCGCGTTCTCTCTGATCAGTTCTGATCATATCGATTGAAGAAAGCACATATTCGAATATTCGCTGGTACTGGCTTGAAATTTTTGCATTTTTTAGTAATTAAAAGCACAAACTTTCCCGCCTGATTCTTACCGCTGGGATTTTCAAAATTCCGGTCATCTGACCCTGGCGAAGACCCCAGTTTTCTTTTCTCCCTCTGACTCCGTCTGTCTGGGCCTGCCACTGGGTAAGGCTATGTAGATATGAGGTCTCACGAAATCTCAACTTTTGCTCAGTGGGATTATTTAACTAGATGAACATAAATATCATATCCATTTTGTATCGTTACCCCGATTTAGCCTGTTTACCATAGGGTTGCTGTAATTAGAAGAAAATACCGATTCCGGCAGGAAAATGGCAGTGTAATGAGAGTTGTTAATCGTGATCAGCGTTTGAAACGACTTCTCCATGGAAAATTCGAGAGGATCCATAATGTGCCGCACTTACCACACACCTACGGCAGCCCCACAAAACTGAGGTTGCGGTACAAAATGGATGCGACGAGCTTATCAGGGAAGGATACTGGGTGGGGGGGGGGGGGGTCTCACAATCCGCAACGAAATGTGTATCGTCAGTTTTTGATGCTGATTTCAGAATTGTTTTCCTTATCTGCTGCGGAGCTCTCTATGAGGAGTTGCGTGGCACAGTTTCGGCTTGTCTATACTGGCCAATTCTGTCTTTCGAATTATATTCTGCTAAAAATACGCGCAAAAACACTTCCGAATTTGCCAATTAATCGAGATTAATTGATACTTTCAAGATTTATAGATCAAAGTAAGTTCCAGCAATCATTTAGTAGAACATGTCAAAGAAGCCAAACTGTGGCTGCCTCGGGTAAGCTGGAATCATACCATGTAACTTTTCACAGAGAGTTCCGCAGCAGAAAAGGAAAACGGATTTGAGATCTCAATCACGAACTGCATATGACACGAATACATTTTGTTATGAGTTGTCGGACCTTCCTAGTATCCCTCCCTGGTTAGCACCTCAAATAACTTCGCTCTGCAAAGTTTCAGTGCAAAAAAAAATAATGAAAATTTTGGATGTTAGATGTGAAATAGAACCGTAAATATTCCCGCGGTGCTTCTTCTGGAAAATTCAAAAGGGGCACTGCTTTGAAAGCATTGTCTTACTTTGTTTTTCCTTTGAGATACACATTAACATATAACATATAATTCATATACATAATATTGTTTTTGTGCGCCATTTTGCCTGCAGGAACTTGAAAACAAATCCGACCTGAAACTCCGATAAGGTCTCGGCTTCGTTACCATATTATCTCCCGATTTCTAGCAAAGGCAAGCAAAATCTGTTGAAAGTAGTGATGAGTATAGCACAGGCTGATGTTTCCTAATTTTACAATCCTAAGAAATCTAAGCCAGAGCATAGTCCCAAAAAAAAAACTTCTGTGCCTTCCTTATTGAACGAGTTAATATGCAGAAAATCATACCTATGTTCTCGCAATAATCGTCAGCCGACATTATGATACATTACTCTTAACATGAGTGTTATCGAATGAAGAAATAAATGTTCGGTTATATTTTTTGAAATGTATTTTGAACATATTATACAGGAAATGGAAGTGTTGTGCACCTGTTGTAAAGTAAAACATCAGGCCTCCAGATCTGATTTTCGCCCCCAGCAAATCGCACGCTGGTAACGTTCTCGTATTTCTGCGGATTCCATGAGAGTCGGTAGTCCATCCATATCTGACAGCTCTTATAATTTGCAGCACTTTCAGTAGGGAATATCAAGTCCACAACAAAAACAAGCTCACAAATTTCAACCAAGCGTTGAGCTCCATGATTTGATTCTTGCCATCCTAAAACACTATTGACAGCCGCATCGTATCTATACCTTGTTTAGCGACATCGATACTTTCAAAACCTACCAGACCTACGATTTGTTGGAGAAACACCTTCATCTCCACCTTCAAACTCTCTTTGGGGTTCTTCACAGGTCGAACGAGCTTGTTGTAACTGTTGAGCAAGTCTCTGGAAAGGTTGCCTTGATAATACAGCTGACCCAGTACGCTGCAATTGATATTTGTCCAAAAAGCCAACCTATAGAGTTGATTTTCCGCCCTACTTGAGTATCCATAATTAATGATACAGAGAACATGAAAAAGAGTACAAATACGCATCGGTGTCGGTGCTAGAATAACGCAGCGGAGCACTTGAACTTGTTTGCTCAAGGAACTGATTGTTCAATGAAATTTAGCGAGCGAAAGTGATATGATACCACGAAACATGAGGATGAGAGGGTGGGGAAGGGGGGAGGGGGTGGGGGGAAAGGTTTTCTCTGGGTGTCAGAACAGTAAGTTCTTCGGAAAAAGTTCGGAAATCGTGCTTCTGTCTTCATAAGTATGTCCGGAAAGGGTTGACCCGTCGAGAAAATCACCAGTGTATCGTGACATTTGCGTAGGAAACTTGCCGTAACTTACTCATTTAGACACCACATTAATTTTACAACTTCGATGTTTCATCGATATCCGCAAGAGATTTTCGTTGTGGCCTTAGATAAAGCATCATCCTCTGTTATGATACCTTCATAGAACACGTAAGATCTGAATCCTAACAGCACCCATCCTGTGTTATCGTCCCAAGCCTGACAAGCCACGTCCACCATTTGGAAAGCAACCACAAGGCGAAATATTGTCAGTTTAACCCTTTCCTAATTTGAACCGCATCTGCAAACAGAACCCGCAAAGGCAAATACGTAGATTTGCAAATAAGTCATTCGTAATTTGGCTAGAGCATTTAAGCTAACCGTGTTCTGTAGCACCATTGTGTATAACACCTTTACCCGTGTTCATGAATGTTTTCGGAAAGATTCTGAGCTTTCCGCTCACTCGGAGTACACGAGTTTCTCGATGAAAATGTGGTATACCTTGTTTTCTTCACCCCCCCCCCCCAACATTACTGAATGTGAATCTCCCTAATATTTCCACTTTAAAAGAGTTGATGCGTCGCAACCTTCCCAAATACGCTCATTAATACGGACCCGTTAAGAACTTAAGTTCCGAAAAGTAACCTTACGGATGATGGTTGTCAACCGTTTATGATAAGAGTTCAGAATGTATACGGATAAAATTAATAAGCAAAAATAATTTTTCAATTTGTATGCGAGGAATAATTATTTAGTTCATACATGAGGTACAATATTCCGGCCATTTATCAAGAAGAGGGTATCAAGCCCATTGCCATAAGAATCGGTAAAGCTAATTTAGATCTTGCCGGTATAGGGTGGTGAGCAAAGTTTATTGAATCAGTGTTATTGAGTTAACTATGTAATGTTGACTTAAATCGATCCTGTTATTTTATGTTAGCGATTAGGCTGGGACTGGACTGATTGGAATGTGCTACCACTCGAAGAAATAATAGATCCCTTATCAAAACGCGAAAAGGAGGTAAGTTTTATAATACTCAAATGAGTGTTATGTCTGGAATAAGAATATATGTTTTTAGAAGGGCAGAATGGTGGTGGGCCCATTAAGTTTGCCTGGATTAAAGGAAGTTGAGAACGTGCAGCCTAATATGCTACTTGTAGTTACGGTAAAGTGATGGTGTGAATTTTAATGTTTGTAATAATTTTGATTTTACTGTTTGTAATAGTGTTGAATATAGAGTAATTACTTTAAACCAGAGGAACTAAAAAAGGTTGCACCACTGAAGAGAAGCACATCCTCCCAAGAAAGAGTCTGAGACAGGGAACAAAGTGAAGATTTAAATGATCTTATTACTTAATTGTGATGATTTGAAGAATTGGGCTCAAATAAATTTTTATAGAGGTTTGTTGTGCTTGTGTATAAACGTCTATCAGAAGGTTAACCACTCACAGAGGTTCTTCTGTTGAGGGAGGAGTGGTTTCTTTAGAATGAATTTTGTGGATGAACCGGAGTTATTTGTAACATTAGGTTGAGGAGAAAAAAAAATGGAGGAAATTTTCAAGACTGTCGTTTTTCTTATTGCTGATGGATCGATCAGGTATTGCTGGCTGACATAGTAGGAGATCCCTCAATGTATTACCGTGTGCCTATTGGAGGACCAGGGAGTGCTTGTTGCCGCAGTTACGCCTTCAGTTGTGAAGAGATGATTTTGATCCAACATCTATTATGAGTTGCGCTGGAACACTTGGCAAGGAATGGGGTCAGTAACAATAGCAATGCAATCAAGGGGGGAGTGGCCGTATATTCCACAGTAGGCGAGTGCTCCATTCGCTTCGTATCTCGAGATATGAGCCTTTATGAGGAGCCATCACGCCTAGGATGCTCTCACGTCATAACGCGAAGTGATTTCTGTAATTCGAATTGCTCCCTCAAGATAAGACAGACACGGCTACCATATGGTTGGCCAGGTCTGAGAAGTAAGAGGAACCACCGGAGGAAAACGACAAAAACTAAAAACCCTGCTCCACGCTACTTGTTTTACATGCTAATTTTCCCACTTTTCCTGTCCCAAACTGGCGCGACCGTTCTGCACTCTGGTAACTTGTTATTCCCCCTCTCCTGCCTTGTCACTCTATGATCTCACTGTCTCGTCCCACCGCTCAGCTTATTCTTGAGCGAAAAAGAGCCAGTTGATTTTGACCATTTTCAAGCGAGAGTCCCTTTGTATGACCAGCTGCAGTCTGCGCAATTCTGAAAAAGAGAAGCAGCGTCTTATCCCTGTGTTGGGGTAATGTTATAGACTTGAAAAAACCCTTCGAAAAGTTAGCGATGGAAATCTGACTTGAATGCCCTTTCTTCCATTACTTTTTCCTCAACCTAATAAGTTCTGGTTGTGGGTAGGCGGAATAAATCAGTGAAGTAGAACGAAAAACTTATATGTTTATTTTGAAACGTGTTAAACTAGCATCCCATTTCCGTTTTCTAAATACACTTTACAATTGTCACAATTTATTGGCTAATCATCAATATTAGTGACTAGCGGCATACCCGGCTTCGCTCGGGTGTTTTACTAGCCTGGCCATCTCACACTGATGAGAACAGTTGCTAGTGCTCATAAATTCATTTCAAATGCCCATAATTCTGGTGGTAAACATATTACCAAAGCTCAAGCAACTCGACCTGCAAGCGAAAAAACAGTAGAATTATTGCAGCGCCAAATTCATGGAAAGAAATTGCCATATTCAAACTAAGGTTTTTAGCGTTACCATATTCGTATTGAGCGTATTGAGGAACCACAGTAGTCAGGTCCTTACCGGCTCCTTGGCAAAAATATTGGAAAACCCATAAAATCGATAAATCGATATCTCGTGCAAAACGATTATCATTATCGTGTTTAGCGCATTGAGAAACCCCAGTAGACGTGTCCCCATCACCCCCTCGACAAAAGTAGCGAAGGATCAATAGAATCGATACAATCGATGAATCAATCTATAATGCCCAACGCAAAGTAGCCTAAAACGTCCGCCGGCCCACGCGGAATATGTGTGCAAAGTTTGGTCCCGGTCGTTTCACCTCCTACGATTTCTATAAGGAACACACACACACACACACACACACACACACACACACACACACACACACACACACACACACACACACACACACACACACACACACACACACACACACACACACACACACACACA
>KN727283.1:8664-27912 GCA_000816745.1 Ancylostoma duodenale
GCAGCTGACAGATTGTTAGTAAAGAAAGGGCGAGGACAACTTGTCGACAAGTCTATACAGCCGACAACTTGTCGGCAAGGATGTGCGGAAACAAGTTGTCGGCAAGCTTTTGGGAGAGCAAATTTTAGATGTGATCAGAAACTCGCTCGCCGAATGCTTGTCGTGAACTTGTTTTTTGGAGTCCTTAGCATTATTCTATTCTTAGTCAATCTCGAACACATGAAATCCCAAGATAATCAATATCTGTACTCACAATATGCCAACCTTCGAGATCTCGCACGAGTATAAGTATGGATTGTCTGTATTGACAAAGAAACGACAGAGTAGGGTTTGTTTCGTTTTCTTAAACCAGAATTGGAAGCTGCTTCCTGAGCCTTCCTAATAAGTGAAACAGCCTTAAAAAGAAGTAACACATGAGGTTTGCGCGCACTTATGTCCGATTTGTATGCAGTAGAAAGCAAGAATCCAGGAACCAACTATGGTTAATGACGAAGAAGTGCCATGGTGATTGGAACAATATACGGCCCGCACTCCCACAGTATGAATTTAGCAAAGATTGTCGAAGGAATTTTGCCCAAATGCAGTTTCACTAGGCAAACTGGGTCCCCATTTACTCTGCACCACTTCCACAGAATCGCTTATGAGCGCATGCACAACGCTCAGATGTTCAACGGGAAGAAAAAACCCATAGACATAGCGTTCTTCATGTAATAACGTTGGTAACGACACTATTTAATTTCCAAAACTAATCATTATATTCTCACTCATGCAACACAGGCTAATAGTGTTTGTCCGAGAAAATTCTCATCAAGCTATGTTGTTCTTGCACATTCTCATTAGCCAGTCGTCCATGAAACTTCAAACTGGCAAGCCTAAAGATATTGACTATTGTAGAGTAATGAATGTAGGTGATTCTAAACTTTATTCTTTCCTCATTTCCTTGCTGGATTGCTTCCACGACGTATTTTCATCAAATTTTGTTGCACACCGTATGACTTCATGGAAAGAACCGACTTGAGGATAGAACATTTGGAAATGTACCTCATTTGTAGCCGAGACAAACGTGTATTCTGAGCATGGATTTTGGACTTTTGAAGTGGACTGCCATGAAAATGCCACATTTTATAGCGATGAAGAGTAGACAATCCTGCGTGACTGGCAATCATTTCCTTGGTCCGAAAGATACTTAGAGAAGAACAAAAGCTAAATATCAACGAGACTAAGTAGTCATTCTTGGCTCTACTGGATTATTTCATTTTGTCCAGAGGATGTTCTTCTCGGATTCTTCCCTACAGGCATCACGACAAAGTGTTGCTGCTCAGTTCAATCATTTTGTCACTGCTTCCATCGCTTTGAAACTACGGCACTGGCATCTGTTTCTATTCCAATCTGTGGATTTACCTGGAGAAAAGCTTTAAGTCTTCCCATTAGGGAGTCCGCATACCTTTTTTCCATTTCTGAGAACCAAGATTTAGAGGTGTGTCGCTAACATAAAAACAGCAGTAGTCATTCCCAATGAAAGCAGGAAATGCCCTAGCGAATTCTGGCAACAAAAACCAGTATTGGGAATGTGAGTATACAAAGGCGGCCAAGATTGGAGGCGTTTATTACTTACGTGCTTCCACATATTCTGATGTTCTGGCTCTTGTCTTTACCCCAGGATTTTCATAAAAGTTCCGATATTGATTTCTGTTACCATGCTGACTGGAGAGTTTACGCTGCTATCTAAGAAAACAGATGAGACCACTAGGGCATAACGATCTCCGCGGTTGTCAGTGGGCTTATAGACATCCCTTAAGATTTTTTCCCACTTCCAACGATAAATCGGAGTTTCTGGTGCGAAGCACTGCTCAACATGGCACTGGTCATTGCGGACCACGTGATGCACATGGTGCATCACGAATTTTCGTCCTGATGTGGCTATTTGATGGATATAGTAAATTACGTTATGAGTTTATGTAGGACACTGTACTTCTATTACTTTTTTTGGCCACCCAACTCCGGAACAACATTACTAAATACAGAAACACCGAAAATGATTGCCCCAACTGAATCTCAAACATTAATTGGCCACCCATGCATAAATGGGCTCGGTCCGCAATGTGTTAACCGTGGATGCACTCTGCCTTGATCCACTGCCACTTGCTTAATGTACTCCATAGGATCATCGGTGTCTGTACCTGCCCTTGAATTATACATCATGTGATGATTTATCACCTTCGTGGTTAAGCTTAGGAAGCATGTTTCCATCCAGCTTGACATTTCTTGTTGTTGAGGTTTGCATCTCTGTGGATTTGAACTAACATTTCGTGCTAAAGTGGTGCTTCCCTCACAGACGCTGTTGATATTGGCGACCTTTGTTATACTGGATGTCGGAATAATAGAACATGACCATATTCATCCTACTCCTTCCCTTGTTCTAGAGTTATAGAAACCAGGGAAACGGTTAAAATTAGAAGAGAGAAATTAGAGGAAAATGAGTAAGTCTTTGATAGATCTATTATACTTGCTTCGCTCAGACGTGGATATCTTGAGGACACTACAATTGGACCAATGAGTGGAAATCCAATGAATACTGACTCTTTACTTATACTCTTACTATTTATTATCTAACGCTCTCATTGTGCTGCAGAGGCATGCAGTAAACGCTGTTTCTGTCTCCGCTATTAATGTTTTCTTTTCCCTTCGTTGAATTTCGACCCTAAGGCTAGTGCAGGCACAGTACTGGCAATATTTCTAAGACAACCTAACGGATGCCGGCTTTTGCATTCCGGACACTGTTCAGCTAGCTGTTAGGAAATGTGAAGCAAGTCTATCTGAATAATTTGCGACATTGGAATACCGACTTGTACACTCAACAATCGTGAATCAGAAGTGTGAAGGTCGTAGTGATGCGAGGAATGTGAGGACCACCGCTAGCTACATATAACCTCCAATTCCCTCGTCCAGCAGCAGAGGGTGGTGGGTGTCGCCAGCCTCTGTAACGTTTATTCGCTTCGCTGACAACTTAGTTCACTTCTTTTTTTGTTCCTCGCAAAGGACCAGTTATCATGAAAATCTCACTCTGACGTCTTTCAAAACCCTGCCAGCACTGGAAGAGAATGCTAGGGTGTTATCCAGGGTTTGCACCTGGATAGGTATAGACTAGTGTGCGGCATCTACGCCATCAGTTCTTTCTGGGCATGGATGCATCATTGAGACTACCCGGGTAAATATGATGACAACTTTATTAGCGAGCGTTAACTATGGGTGAACTTATGTGGTGTGTATAGGCCTGAAAAGGCTCCTTTCTTATTTGTATCTTTATGAATGCTCACAACTGTAGTCGGTACATATCTGTAATTTTCTGGAAATTTATGAACCTCGCGCAATTGCACTCAATCTAGGAAAATTAATGTCCAGCATAAATTCAGAACTAGAATTAAACTCTAAGAGTACACAGAAACGAAGTCCGCTCCTTGTTAAGCCCACGACTTTTCTGCCAATCTCGGTTAATTCACTTTTCAAGTGCACTCGACATCACCTGTGCGCAATGAACAGCCTGTGACAGCGATTCTTCGTACTTTTCTTCTCGTGAATCCTGAATTCGCGTCGGAGTAGCTTGGATATATGCATGAATCACTCCTTGCTTTCGTCATTCCGGAGAGCTTTACTACCACCTACTTATGTGCTAAGCTTCTCAGCACATGAGAAAAAACACCTATGTTTGTTTGCTTATCATATAACCAACCTCTTTCAACAATCCTTAAGGAGATCCTCAGAGCGTAGCAATGCTAGCTGAGTTGAGAACACGCACGCCTTTTTATCCTAACATTTTCCAGTTCAGTGGTGAGTTGGTTAACCACAACGGCGGCAAAATCTCTACGGTAACGCAAATTAAATGTTCTTATTCTGGGCTTTTATCTGGAGCGTAGAATAAAAACTAGATGAAGACATAATAGAGAGAAGATTGGAGCCGAGTTGCATCCAAATTGCATTTGTGGAGTTCGAATAGGTACCGCTACTTTAACCGTACCTTGTCATGTTAGAAACGAGCGCTGTCCAACTTTTCCCTGCCTTCTGGCTCTGCAGCATCTATTCCTTTCCCACGAAAAAAATGCCTGGAATTTTCTCCACTCTCCTCTTTGCTCGGCAAATGGACTTCTGGATTGGATTTCTCTGTGGTAGGGTACGTGTCTCTTGCCTTCTCGCCTCAAACTTCTTCTGTTTCATAAACAGAACGTTTTTATATTGGAGTCCACATCTCACAGCTGCTAATTACCACGCAGTAGTTGCTATCTTCTGAGAATTCAGAGAAACTGAGGCGATCTTTGGCATGCGCAAATAGTGTCGACATGCCGAAAAAAATCGCGACCATACATCAAGTCAAAAAACAACCTGCACATCTTTTTCACTGCAGTAGTCATTCTGAGGCCTAGCGATGTCGCTCAATTTCATCCCCTCTTTTTTTCTTCGAGAAATTCCCTTTTTTGTCATGTGTTATAACCGACTATTTAATCCAAAGAAAAGCAGAGGAGCAATTGCAAATGGGGAAAATTATTTGGACAGCACATTTTTAATGATTATGAAACAACAGTGCGAACTCACCCACACGAAACGATGAAAACATGTAAATCTCTTCCGTAATTCTAGGTGCTTGGTGTCATTTTTCTCAGCATAAGTAGCTACCCTTTCATTTTTGGTAAACACTCAGGATTCGAGAATTCTTCAATGCTCCGCAAAGCTACTTGTACGGAAAAAGAGGAGTCATGAGTCCATTCGATAAAAACAGATAATCTTAGATAGATAATGTTCATGAGAGTTACAGCATTTTTGCTTGTGGAGTATGTCTGCGATTCTCGATCCCGAATGCTACCTCCATGTAAGTGAAATGTAAAATAAGTCAACAACTGTGACTAAGGATCGACATACACTTAAAATCCGACGTCCATCTCACTAGATTAGGCACATTGATCGAACAAAGAACGTCTCGGACACGATTAACTTAATACCACAGGATTTCCATTGATTTCGTTCTCATGTTAATGCTATGTCCGACATTTGTGAAGCTGCTATTGAGTCCCTATTAAGGATTCAGTTTTCCCTTAGAGAAGAAGTTTTTGCCAGAATGCAGAAGCTAGGCCTTTGTCTTAGGGATACTTTTCCATGACTTCTGCAGAAATACAATCTGTGTGAGCTGCAAAAACAATGGTGTACGCATGATATTACAACCAACCTATTATTACTCTAGATAAACACACAGTCTCCCCTCAGAGATGTTTCTTTTTTGGGTTGTTCATGTAGTTGATGTTTGTTCACGTTTCTTTTAATTATCAGGAATTATGTTCTTTCCTGTTCTCCTTAAATACGTCCTTGTGAATACTGTTCTCAACTCCTACCCTGTTGTTGCCACCGGAAAACACGTCCTTATCCAGGAGTTTAGCCAGCAAGCTTTTGCCAATGGGCTCGTTGGTTTTCCTTCTTTGAAACAAAGGGGATAATACGACGACCTATAAACAACAAATGTACTCATGGTCGATCATTTTATGTCGCATATACTACTGTTCTGTCCTATCACACAGTAATCGACCGAAAATAAACTATTCTAACTATTCTACCTATTTACTCATCCCTTAGCTGACGTATGGAGGAGCGGTCCGGCCTCTCAACCAGTACACTGCTATAGGTGCCACAGGAGTACGAATTGCTCGAACGACACGCTTCCATCCTTGATGATTTGCAGTGACAATTTTATCTTGAACGGTACTGCACCGCAATATCTTCAGATCTGTCTCGCCTTGCTTGAACCAGCGTTTTTTTTGGTGCCGCCTACTGTACTTTCCACTACTCGGGTTGTTTCCTCCACATAAGACTGTGTTGTGGTCGGGTGGGGTCCATTCTGCCTTCGTATTCGGGTTTGTTCTTCCACTGTTGGTTGGTGTACACATCTGTCACGGATAGCTTCATTTCGGATGTGCTTAGCGATAGTTACTCCGAGGATCTGACGAAGACGCAGCATTTGGAAAGTCTTCAGTTTATCTTCTTCAATATGGGATATTCACGCGTTTTTTTTTAATCTTTATATTTTAGAAACTGTGCCAGAATATGCTGTAAATTAGCTGATTGGACTCTGAAATATGTTACCTATTATTCCTGTAACAATTCCCGTACTGCAAAGAAGATTTGTTGAAGGAGAAAGTGCAGTACAAAACTTTGAAGAGTTAGAGGAATGCCGCGTACTCTCGGACACTGCTCAATTTTGTAGTGTACAATTTCCTAGGGACATTTCCAGTGCGAGTGGTTATGAGTCACTGTGTGGTAACTACGATAGAATGTCCTCGTCTCACATTCATCTTCTCTCTCTTATTTCAACCCGAGCACCGCACTTGTTTCAATCTTTTCGCTTGGCATTTTGCGTTTTGCGGCCGATTATGTCCCATTTTAGCTCGTGTTAGCAAGCAGATATATCCAAGAAGTTCATAAATTTCTTAGGGATATTCTATATCTGTTTGAGACCAGATTGGAAAACGTAAGGAAACTATAGGGGAGGGGAAATGCGCAGCCTATTCTTTCGTCCCTTGCCTTCACCATGGTATTTTTCAGCGGATCTAGCCATTCAAAAGAGCAGCTTTATTCCTCCAAGATCGACTAGACAGCAAAACCCAGAGGACTGAGATTGACAGCTAAACGTTCTTCCTCCAGAAATCCGGAAGATGGATCTCACACCATTCCACTACATATTTTCCTTCCGCCGTGGGCTGGTGCCCAATCTTGCTGGAAAATCCATGTCTTTCCATGTCTTTACCTTTTTTCTTTGGTTGATGGAATCAACTGCATCTTCCAAGAGAATGGATTTTTTTTTCATCGCCCGTCACACTTCAGGTGGACCACCCTTCAGTCTGCAAGACATTGTGCATGCCACCAAATTTCTGATTTCGACCTCTGTGAATAAAATTTTTCTTGAGAAAACTAGCCAACGAGATTGGGCGTTAACCACTTCTTTCTATTCCTAATGGGCATCTACAAGTCTCACAACCTTGAAAGAAGTTATAGGCTAGGCCCCTCCATGAAAGAAATTATGAACGAAAAACCAAAAGCTGGAATCTTTTTGTAGGCTACTGCATGTATAAACATAGTCAGGATTACTTGCTTCACGTAGAATGACTTATTATGTCGTGGTATTATAGTTTGTTTATTTGTAGGGCAAATTTGGACTCAAAACAGAAACCGTTTGGAATTATATGGGTATTAAAGGCATTAGTGTGGTTTCCAAGGCAAACCGCTGTAGGAATAAACGGGAACTAGAAATTGTGAGATCACTTTAGTCATTTAGCACTCGTACTCAGTTGCTGCATCTCTTCCATACTTCGAGTTGCGAAAAAATGTATCGCTCCAGATCGTCACCACTTCTACCAGTCCTGTATAATTCAGTATAATACAAGAGAGTACGAATAGATGGTATCATCTAATCACAACCAATTATGTATGGAGACGAATAGGAAGGTAATGTGAGAAATAAAAGGAAAGAAGTTGTAAAGTATACGCATATAGTTTAAGTTGTTCTAATGGCTCAGGATCCCCAAGAATGGCGCGGGAAATTGACAGCGCCTCTCAAAGATGTCCATTTAGTTTGACCTCTTTAGTTTTATTTTTGTTAATGTGTTTCAAGTGGTCGACATTGTAGTCATTTTCTCGTCTTTTCCTCGTTTGGTCTTTAACCTCACCTACTCTTGTATATTTATTCTTTCATATTCTTCATTCCAGATGTAGCATCGCCGCAGCGCAATACACTCGACTTTGGCTTGCTGTTTACTATTTCGGTATGTTAGTAGTACTGTTTAGTATTGGAGAAATTATCTTTATCTTTATCATGTGTACTCAGTGGTGCTCACTCACAATAACAGCAAGGTAAGGGGAAAACACCTAACAGCTGCGGCTTAGAATATATGTAATGTGAAAAAAAAAACAACGAACATAGAAGAATTAACTGAACTAAGAAACTCGAAAGCAAAAGTAAAACACAGGCCAACGTGGGAATCAGTTAACACAACCGGACCCTAACGGCCATTGCCTTAACCACTTCCGGGCCTCGAAGAATAATTTGATAGATCGCGTGGGGACAGATCCAGAAGACCAACAAGGCCCCCGTACCAGTTGAGGTACAATACCTGGAAGGATTAATAAAGCACGGCAAGCCTTGACATGTAAGTCCTAACATGAGCATGTGTGCATAGACTGTGTGGCACCCGCCTTACAGGTGTGGTTAACCTGTAACTAAACAGAGGCTTAGCACCGTGCACCAGGCAGGCGTGTTGCGAGATCTTATTTAACAACCGGGGTTGAAAGCTGGACCCTGGAATATCCCAACGCGAACGACAGTCTAGCAAAAGCTGTTCGGAAGAGGTCTGGAATAGCAGATTACGGAAAGTGAAATAATCCAAGACATTCAAGTGGAGGTCAGATGAGGCTGAGCTTAAATCACGTCACTAATCTCTGGAACCCTTAGGAGATCAAAATTTCTGATGTTTTTCTCAAGAGGACGAGAGTCTGGAAGAGCAAGAAGAGAGGGGGTTAGTTTATTTAGGAGCTGAGCACCACGGAAAAAGAACGAGTTACCCAGGAGCTGATGACGATATGAAGTGGGACCATGTAGACTGATGTTGAAACTAGGTCTGCGGGCAAACGAGGGTCGAGAGATTCAAAACCTGGAAGGAACGAAACTAGTTTCACCACGTATAATTTTGAAAGATAAAACTAGATCAGCTCGAATCCTTCTCCTAAATAAGTTTTCCATACCTAATTCGCTCAATCGCACACTATAGGAGGGAAAGGATTGAGGATATTGATCATCAGGAAACGCTCTGAAGTACAACAGTTTGGTGAGGGTGATTTGCACTCTCTCAATTCTTCGAATGTGCTTTTTAAGGGGAGGGTTCCAGACCTGGCAGCAGTATTCGAGCAACGGCAAAATATAGGCTTTGTAGAGCCTGAGGAGTATAATGGGATCAGTAGTGCAAACAGTTCTAGACAGGCAAAAACAAAGCTCGAAAGGCCTTGGACACTGTGCGATCGAGGTGTTCCGAAAAATTCATACGAGAGTCTATAATAACACGGAGATCACGGGCACTAGAGAGGCAAGGAAGGCTCCCGACCTGAACAACATGGCTAGGAGATGCTCTGTTACCCAAAATCAAGACGAAACTTTTGTCTAGATTGATACGAATCCGCCATCTATGGGCCCATTCAGTCATGGCCTCGTAGGACCGCTGAAGGGACTCTTCCATTGCATTTCTGTCATCATTGGAGAAGGCGGCATAAATTTGAATATCGTCCGCATAAGCTGCAACTCTAATCCTGTTATCTGTTTTAAGAAGTTGCGGGAAGTCACGAGTATAAATTAGGACGGGTATAGGAGAGAGGACACTCCCCTGTGGCACACCTGACGGGCAACTCGTAGGGGCAGAGGTAATATCGGGGAAGTGAGGTAAGATTCAAGCCAACAAAGTAGTGGTCCCCGAATGCTTCAGGCTCGACATAAGACAAGCGTGGTCAACAGTGTCAAATGCTTTACCTAGATCAAAATAAATGATACTGACCACTTTTCCAGCGCTAAGCGAGGTTGCCCAGTCATGGTTTCAGCTAAGAAGTTGTGTGCAAGTGGATCTGCCTTGTAAAAAGCCATGTTGTTCGTCGGGTATGCATTCGATTCTGGAAAACCATTTGAGGAGATGGCACGTCATTATCTTTTCCATAATCCCACATGGAGTAGGCAGGATACTTATGGGTCTGAATTCTGATATACGTTCAGCTGAGGGGACCTTGGGTATGGGAGTGATTAGGGTATGCTTCCAGAGGTAAGGTATATCGCCGAGCAAGACGAGTTATATTGAAAATGTGGGTCAGCGGTAAGGCTAGAGAATCAGCAAATAATCTGTAGAATATGAGAGGTACCCGGTCAGAGATGGCTGAAGTAGATCTATTCGTAGCCCGTAAGTATCTGCGTACTTCATTGACTTGGATGCAAGGAGTTGGGCAAGATGAAGGTGTGAATGATGGAATGGATGGACACGTGGTTCCAGAGGAATTGAAAAGTATTTAGAAAATTCATTTGCTTTATCATGAGCCGTAAGCAGCTTAGAACCATCAATCCCTAACAAGACAGGAGCACACTTTTTCATCTTGATACGGTGCTTAACCATTTCAAAGAGTCTTTGCATGCCACAACTAGATGCTAGTTTCCGTTCTTTGTAGTCGTAGTATCTTTTTAGATGGTAGTCGAGGTCTTTGCACACCCTACGATAACGAGCGCTCCGCATTGGATCAGCACTCGTTAGAAACAATCGATTTTTTTTTGGCCAAAAACATTCACGATATGTCTTGGGTGAATTGTTCTGTGCGGGGCAGAATGCCGAGTGGAACAAAACGATCGATAAGATCATGGATAACCATAAGAAATTGTAGTGTGTTCAAGCCTTAAAGTCGTTGTTCAGCGTCGAGCGATTCTAATCACTGTATTTAGTTCTACAAAACTGTCGGTAGTCTTCGGCAAAGGATGAAAAAGACGCAAGGACGTCATTTCCTTACCAAAGGTTCTTTTTGGTGGAGAAAGAAAGAAATGCCAGTAACCTGTCTTTAACTTTGTTTTATAAAGCCTGAGTCCAAAACTTTCACATATCATAATCTCAAGATCCATAAGGCTTCACCAAACTTGCCGATCCAGGTCTGCAAAATTGAGCTCTTAGGACTAATACCAGTCACATGCAACCGATGCGTTTCTAAAAAACAGCAATTCCTATGGAAATCTGTAGAACACAGCCAATCATTATGTTCAATTCATATAAAAATATAAGATAAAAATATGATCACATCCAATGTTTCGAGGAGTATATGATCACATCCAGTGTTTTGAGGAGTATTTGATATTTTCATGAACTTGCTATTGTCAGCGAGATAGTGCTCTGCAGACCTAATTTTGCAGATGTGAGTTGGCAGCTGTAAGGCTATGTTGTAGAATGTAGACATACTTAGACGTTAGACATACTTTTCATTTTACAAAGTTAAAGTAAAAAGACGAGAAAGACGTGACGTTGCGTCTTTTTCGGGGTGTTTTCTGCCAAATTTTAACGACGGCGTTGTACCTTGTTCTCATTTACAGTGCATGACTAGCTTCTGGAAAATTGTATACATGCGAATTTTTCAAAAGTAAAAGTTTATAGTTAGGTTCCATACCAATCCAACAATGACTGCGATTTAAGCCTATCAAGTGAAAAAAGTTTGGAAAAGAAGCGTTGAATCGAGTCCATACGTCACAGCTTGTCTGGCAATAACACCCCTCCTACGTCACCTTTCATTCATTCATTCATTCATTTATTACCTTGTAATAGTTTACCATGCGACCCTTCGAGAGAGGGTACATAAAGTTAAGTGTATAGTCATGAGGAGTTACTGGAATACATAGATTCGAGAGCTTGCAAGGACACTAGATCCAGCTATAGTACCACAACGACTCTCACTGACAGGGTTGGTTAGTTGCATTGCCCGAAACCACTCGAATCTGACCACAGCTCTGGGATGTGGTCAAATGAACGGACTATTGTGGGCTCCATTCCCTGCTGGTTCCTCACCGTTACCGTCAACGAACAAGTGTCATCTACAAATAGGAAATAGATGAGTTGATCCGAATGTTAGTATTCCAGATGCTCCTCTCACAGATAGAATAGCTACATGTATACATATCTATCAGACATCTGTGCCTAATTTCAAGTTCTCCTCCAGTTATCTCCTTTTTGTATGTACACACATTAATTACTTACCTAGTAATAAAAGTTTTAATATTCTGCAACTAGCGTTTTTTTAATGGTTACGAATTCAGTGTCGCAATTCCGTCCAACTGTGGACACTTCCCCTTTGCAGAATATTGCAACTGTCCTCTTTCACTGAGATCATACGCTCCACGTCTTGCTCATCACCTGGTTGCACGTCTTGCTAAAATGTCGGATGAAAGGCATCCGAGTTACGCATAGACGAAGCGTCACTGCACTATGAGGTCAAAAGCATCAATACAATCAAATAAAGTGCCCCCAGCGTCTCTGGATTTCGAACATCATCAAATAGCATGCGCTCTATTAGTACCCGTACCGCTCACGAGAGAATGTGGGTGGTCCCTCCATCTCTCGAAGTCGTTGGCTATTCAAAAACGGTAATCCAATAATTAATCCACTGTTTTGAAGGCAGAACGAGAAAGGAACTCAGCTGCCTGGATTCAATGTTAATCCAGCGCTCTAGCTCCGATGTCCCGATTAATAGTTCCTGATCACCTAGATTTTCACATAGCTTCAACCTTCGCATAAATCTCATCACAACGGTCATCTTGTGTGTTCTACAGCAACTATTATATGGCCCACCCCTGTTTTTGCCCATTTGCCAATAACACGTCATTGAATTAGGGAATAATAGGCCAAGCTAAATCAAATACCAAGGACTATGGATTTTTGGGGAGCTCACTTGCACTAGGCATTCAATTACGCATTATTTTACTTGACACCTTCATCATTTCACATGACACTTTTCATCAGAGCTTACATTTTTTTATCATGCACTTATCTCATTTTGTTTCACACTATGACACATGACTGGATTTGAACTTCTCGAACCATTACTGACTTTTCAACAGAAGTACGCTGTTCACGAGGACATGCGCCTCATATTTTTACATCCTCCTTTTTCCTGAGCATGTATAAATTTCATCAACAAAAGAGCGTTTTTCGTCTGGACTAGCATAGAATTTTGCTCAATGTGCTGAGATTTTGGTAGCAATAGAAACCAATGGGTATTGTTTTCTCCACGGTCGAAGTGTACCTTTTAAGTAACAGTAAAGCAATCAGGTATCACTGATTGTCACTTGAGGTGACTTCAATTTCTAGCAATGAAATTATTAATGTTGTGAAAAGATTTTTTTATGGAAAAGATCGCTAAAACTCATAAAGGCATGTCGCCTATTGCCCGTTTCGTTCTTTTTACCAAATACGGGTAAATGGGTTCAAAAACATTTGATTACAAAATACTCGGGAAGTATGGATTGGATGTATCTTATAGTGTTCCATTCATACGCATAGTAAACAATACCCTGAATAACGATGTTTGAATTGTGTGGATACATCTTCACTTAGTATACTGCGCTCCAATGTAACTTGCGCTCATATAGTTGGCGGGGCGCTTTGTAAGTAGGCTGATATAAAAAGGCCATCTTCAGTAGCTGGTCACATTCGATGTCTTAACTTTCACTACTATCACCATCAAGCTGTTCATCTGGCCCTTCTGTTTCCTATCTTAATAATTAGTAATTGTTCCAGTAGCCATTCATCATTCATTAGGCTAAGAAAGAATTTTTTTTTGAATTTTGGACACTTCTTTGGTAACTACAGATGTAAGGATGAAAACAAGGGGACACCGAGGGAGTCGCACAACCAGTTTAATTCTTAGACCCGATACCGAAACTGTTGTAGTTCATATATTCTAAACAGTTTACTTCATTATGAAAGAAAATCTCATTTCATGCAGCTATATACAGACTGTCTTCTTATGTAGGTCCTTCCGGGAACTCGTCAGTACGGCAGGGAGGACCTCCCTCTGTGTGACACTAAAGTAAAGATCACAATAAGTTGTCCCCCCTTAGTGCACAATATGTAGTCAAGTCATGAACAGCTATTTCCAGCGATAGGGAGAGCGAGTACAAGGTTTTTTTTTAAATCTATGAACATGTTTGCTAAAGTTTTCCTGCAGGGCAACTCAGGACAAATTAGGTTGCTTAGGTATTTCTTGAGGTGAATGAAGCAGATGTAGAGTATGAAGAGATCTGCGTTCTATATAGAGTGAAATTTCCCCTTTTTACCACTCATTGCCTGCTAACATTAGCCCCAATGACTCCAGGCGCAAGATCTGCACCCGGATATGTGCTAGGATCCCCGATGAGGCAAACTAACAACTGAAAAATTGAAGTGTTTTCCCGGTGTGGTATAGTCATTTGACTACATTAAGAGAGGGCCGTTACATTTTCGTATGAAAAACGCCACATCCTTTTGTATTTTTTTGTCAAATATTAATAATTTACCAGAATGGACAAAGTACATATAGCAGTTTGCTCTCTATACCTTTCGGTGACCCTTTCTTCCACGTTTGTTTAAAATCAAGAATAGTTACATGCAGTTACATGCATTTTTACTTCGTTTCGATGTTCTAACGTTTCCCCAAGAAACGCTTCTGCGCTAATACCCTACTAATCCAGATGAACGTCCTCAGTAAACTCTGATCCTAGCAGCTTAGGATCTCCGGTTTCGTTCGTTGCTTTTAGGGCGATGAAAGATTATAGGCATGCTAAGTAAGCTTCACAATTCGTTCCTGCAATCCTAGCTTGGATCTGCGAAATTGCAAGGAATTCCCACACGGATGGAGTGTTTAACCCATATTCACTATTTCGTGTTTCTCTTAATCTAATGCTTTTCTACTTAGCACAACTTTTTTTAAGGTTTCACGGTGGCCCTCTAAATCTCTTACCTAGAAAAGTTTTCGAATAGGGCATTTGCATCCTTTTGTTGGAAAATTTATGAAATTCCCACCTTTCACATAGGGAATACAAACAATTGTAATATGTCCTTTGCTACAGTTGTTACTTGCGCAGATTTTCGTTTTACATGTCCCAGAGTATCGAAAGAACTGAATCCGGAGAGGACGTTGAACATCCAGTGACGTTGGATTGGCTTATCCTTCATGCATCAGTTATTACATACTCAGATTCTTGTATTATACATGTCTCCAAATGTCAAAAAAAAATTGTATCCGGAGAGGACGACGAACATCCAGATACATTGGATTCACTTATCCTTCAAGTGCTTTTTCGATTTCCGGTCTTTAAATGAGCGCCGGCGGTAATTATCATAGTTGCTTTCCCCTCCATAGCATTGTGTCCAGCACTTCAGCTTTTCGTCTGACTATTCCAGGCTATTCTTGCTACTTCATTTACTAATATTCACCTATTACTACCAAAATAAGCAACGTCAATGTTATCTAAGGCCTGGTGAACTTGCTTATTTGTTTCGTGCAATCAATTTGCCCGGTATAAAACGAACTAATTCACAGCGAAAGTGAGTAAAATTGTCGAGAGCAAGGAAAAGTGTGGACTGTGCTCCTGATTGAAATCACAGTCAATAAATAAGGGTTATCTTAAACAGAAATGGCTAAGTGAGTGAAATGTGGTGTGTCATTACTATGGACCGGAAGTTCCAGTTAACCACGTAGTGCTCTTGAGTTATTCACGTCAAGAACACTCCACTGGAGGAACTTTTCCGAGTCGAACTCTGTATTCCGCGAGCTTCCTTGATTTTACTACAATGCTTCGAGAGCAGTAATTTTAACACAACTCTTGGCCTCCTCTTGGTATTGGACCAAGAATGAGGAAGCCCGTGTTTAATTCCAACTAAGAGTGATCTGCCCAAATCACCGTCCACTTACAGGTTGACTCGAGGTTACATGATAAAAAAGAACTACTTAACTAACTAAAAACTATTCCCGCTTACTGTGACCTAAACATTTTTTGTTTTCTTTGCTTGTGCTGTTCTTCCAGTTTTGATTTCGGTATTTGTTATTTTAACTCAACCTATTTAGAGCAATTCCTTTTTTTTTTTGTTAGAGCTTATCATGGCAATAGGCCCAATTTATGTATTTAATAAGGTGAACCATGAGTGGAAGAAATAAAGAAATAAGCTATGAATCAATCAGCAGTGTGTGAAAGTCTTAACAAATCATATTTCCTTAAACCTGCTGCAAAGGCAGCGCTGCGCAATCTACAACCTTTTGTTTTAGTCTTTGTAGCTAATGTACGGTTTTTACGGGAAGAATTGGAATGCCTCATTTGAATCCTGTTATTGTTACAGTAAGAAGTAAGTCATGTTGTAATACCCAGGTTTTAAACTCGTGAATTCGTGAAGAAACTCTACTATTGTAACGAATACTTTTTCGAATATTGTGACTTCTCTGAACCTTTCTACACCCGACTATCTAAAAATATTTCCAGGAGATATGTTAAATCATCCATTGAAGATGTTTTCAAAACCATCGTTCTTGAAAAAATAAACTTCTAATTTTTACGTGTCCCAGACCACTTTTGAAATTCTATGATGCATGCATGCTGAACGTGAATAGTTCATGCATTCAAGAAAAACCTCTTTTGAATAGTTTCTCGAATTCTGATGGCCTGAAACTTCGAAATTGCATGTTTTATGAAACTAAAGAACAGCCCTCATTACTACACACTCAAGCTAAGAAAAACAACCAGTGTCTTGAAAGTTTGAACTAAATACTTGACGATCAAACAACGTTGCGGTTATTATTGGGGAAAGTATTCGTAGGTGCTCAAAAAGGCCACAAAATTCATTGCTTTTTCTACTAATCCAATAAAAAATGCTTTTCTCTGAAAAACTGGCAGTCATGAGCTGCTCATGAGTAAAGTTGGAACTCTTATGATGTCGCTCCTAGATGCTTCCAGGTGGTGCTTACTCTACAGCCCCCTCCTGCCCATAAAATGATTTTATTATGCCATTTACAACTGAGCAAATGTTCCGACGATGTGCTCTGATCTAACATCCGTACTTAAGCTTTACTGGAAGGCACTTGATTAGTTGAAGATATCTCTATTCATTTTCTTCTTTTCATTTTCCTCGTTAGTATATTCCTCCGTTTTATCTAAGCAGTTGAACGACCGAAGTCGTAAATCCACAGCCGAGTTGCGACGTGTGGGATCCAACAAAGGATATGGTACTGCCCTTGAAAAAACGAAGCAAAAGTGAATGTCGAAGTGTCTCTCATACTTCAAAAGATTGCTGAAGCGTAATCTGGAGCATTGCACTATTAAATTAAATGGTATATCTCAAGCAAGAATAACACGGTCATGCTGCAGTTGTGTGCTGCTCTTAGACGTTTCTTCGACGCATTTTGCTGCAAAAACGATTTTTCCAGACATTGTTTGGGCTACCTCGCTGTTTGTCTGCTCTGCTCCTGTGAATAGTGTTGGAAATTTTCCTCTGAATTCGTGCCCATTTGTCAGGGAATGACGAATGAGGTAATGGTTCTGGAGGCACTTTTCCGAATGACCGCGACCATAGCGACAACCAATTTCTAACGCAAATAGCGCGGAACCTCTGCTTCAATCCCCCCCCCCCTCTCCACCCACAATTCTTCAGCTCCAATTCTTCAGCTCCACGCATCTTGCCATATTGCTCTTGATGCTCACATACATGCACTAGGAAAGCGCGCTGCTAGCATCACCTAATCTTCTCACCATTGATGCATAAGAACATTCGATTAATTTCGCCTATTCCAAGAATCCAATTCTTTCATATCTCCTCATCATTAACAATCTCACCCATGTTCCCTTATGCGCCCACGGTCTCTCTCTATTTTTTATCGAAATTCCTAGGAAATTTCCAGTTGGTATTCATACGACAATAGAGAATTTTCGCGGCCTAGCCGGCTAGTGGGCGGAAAATTCCCGTTTCCGCGGTCACCTGAACGCCGGACCTTATCCCAAGCAGCGGATCATTGAACTGTCTAAGTACTTTCAACCTGTACACTGCTTACTAGAACTGTCCTTATCTAAATGCTGGAATATACTGCCTAATTACTATTTAATATTCTCAAATATTCTTACGTTGTGCTGTTAGCCACTAACATGTAGCTCCTTCGATTTCCACTCCAAAAAATTTTGCACTGCCAGCAGTTAGTCTTTGTGTCATGGCCTTTCCGGCTCCTGGCCGTTCGTGAATTGCTGTTTTTACTGGACGAGGAAGTAAGAGGATGCTCCCGTACGGTGATGAATACGGGCACTAGAGCACCCACTTGCTGAGCTGTGAAAGTCCAACAGGTTTTTCAAACTGTGTTAATCTCAACTTTACTGTTTCTCTCCGTAACCTTCAGAACTTCTTCCAGACGCTGTGCTGAAAGAAAACTATTCTTTAGGTCGCTGAAGCTTCTAACTGGATGTCCTTCTCTGGATCCTCCTTAAAGTCAATTATTTTTATCTTCTGAATATCCAACGAAAATTTTGACAAAAAAAAACCAAAGCTGCCCTTTCCGAGCCCAAGTTTGCTAGTTTCTGCAATTCTGCCTTAGTCCCATGACCAAATACCAGAAACACAAGGGCATAATTTGTTCTTAGCCGAGGAACCAGTTCTGATCTGATTTTAACATTTGATTCGAAGTGAGTCAACCTCCTGAGCTACTAAGAGGACACACTGCTGTGTATTTTCATTTATATTGCAATGTTTTTGCTTTTAGATAATCAGCGATGCAGCATTACACTTGACAAAGACGATTTCCCCACCAGGAGTTCTGGAAATTTTAAAAACACATCTTTATGTGTTTGCAAACTCATGTGCAAACAGCATAAAGTACAACTAAACTTAGCTACAACATGACTTAATGATTCTTTTACTCAGAGAAAACGAACATCTTCCAACTTACGTATGCACCAGTGCCCTCGTACAAATTTGAAACGCTTCTTGCTGAAATTCGCAACTGTGAAAAAGGAAAATTTGGATTTTCTGGGAACATTGAGGTCTCCTGCCAGGGTACCTTACTACATGTATTTTCAGTGAGAAAACAACTTGAAGGATGGATGAGTCCCGCCACAGAATTTTTTCCGAGCATCTCAAATGAAAAGGATTGCCAGGATCTGATGATCACAGTGGTTTATGCAATTCAGCACAAAACTGTCGAAAACCTAGTTTCTGAGCCTCTTTCATGGGAAACTTTCCGACCCGGCCGGGGCAAGACGTGAGGACGAAGTTCTACCATCCACCCCTTGCTGGCCGCATGCGGAGAGTACCTACTATACTATTGTTACAGCGCTGGGAAGGTTTTACAAGGGGTACAGAATATCCTCAAAAATGTGTTCCATTGGTAGGAGTTCACCTCCTCATATATTAGCAGTCCTCTCACCAAGAGCATTGTTCCTGGACCCGCCCAAAAGTTCTCCGGAAGAAGGGGCTCAAAAACGGGCTTTCCGGCATTTATGAACGGAACCACGTGGATCATTGTCATCTCCTGGTGATTTACTTCATGTGAAAACCTCGAAAACGATCCTGAGGTGAAGGAGGGGGTGCCTCCACGTACATGAAAGAAAAGACGATTGTAGTACAACTACAAGGAGTTCATTCCTGAACATTGTCAAAAACTCCTTTTTAACCTCTATCACCTCAAGAACATTCACTAAAGCAG
>KN727284.1:7237-26989 GCA_000816745.1 Ancylostoma duodenale
GATTTGTTCGTCTTATTTTATGTTTGTTTATAAAGCTCCGGGGAACTCCAAACGGTCGCAGACAGGGGCGGGACCTCGGCGCCGCTCGCTTGGGCAGAGGCACGAGCGCTCACCATGTGGCTTTGGTTTCTGTGCTCTCCAGAGCGCTCGTGTCTCTGCCCAGGCGAGCGGCGCCGAGGTCCCGCCCCTGTCTGCGACCGTTTGGAGTTCCCTGTACATGTGGAGGAAACGGCTGTTTATTATGTACATAAAAATTATTCCTATACTGAAACTGATGGGTAATGATACCTCAATGTATATATGTACGCATTACTCATATATACCCAGAGATTTCACTGGACTATCCTTTAGGTGACTGAACTGTCGAACGTCTGCTTCACATTTCGTCAGGTCTAGAAGGAAAATCCAGTTACGGGAGAACAGTATGCCTTGTTCGAGTGCATCTTTGCATACCCCTAAGAACCTCATTGGTAATAATGGCTGCGAATACGTTCACGAACTAGCGATATCATTATAGGTGTCTAGACGTGTTCTGCTGCAACTGAAGGAACGATTATGATTAGGAAAGTAACTATTACAATGCAACGAGAGAAGCCACTGTCTCCCGACTGACATTATTAAAATCCACCGTACGCGCGCACGTTGCGGGAATGCGACTGACCCGCATCCCTCCTTTCGCATAGACAATGGTTTTTTTTTTTCACTAGTGTTCTATTTTTCTACCCTTGTACTCTTCTACCACTCACTAGTATTCAACTGCTAGGCATAGCACGACTAGTTCTGCCTCAAAATATCAGTCACTGTTCTCGACCATTCTTTGGCTAAGTGGGTTATTTAATGCGCAGATCACGAAAACCATACTCCGCTTACTTAAACCGCAAGTAGGGTTGCGGTTTTTGTAGGGTTGCGATTGCTATATAGCAGAAACGAGACCTCAGGAAATTCTTTGATACAGCGGGTCTATTTGACTTGATTATCATGCACTGTCCACTCCTTTACAAAATTATCATCGTCGTCCTCTTTGTAACAGCGACCCTACCGTAACTTTACAAAATGGCCTCTTTTTACAAAATGAATGTGATTTTCGTGATAAGCTCATCGAATAACTCTCAGAGACAAAGTTTGATCAAGATTTTTGATTTTGGTATTTTTGGGACGGAACTAAGCAAATAGTGCCTAGTTGTTGAATACTAGTGAGTGGTAGAAGAATATAAGGGTACAGTAGTAGGATATAGTCAGTTTCTTCACGCCAGGAGGGATCCGGGCCAGCCGGGTTCCAGCAACGCGCACGCATACGGTGGATTTTAAATAATAATGTCAGCCAGGGAGACAGTGGCTTCTTGCAACGAGTACAGAATGCCCAGGTACGGTCGCAACATGCACTCCTGAATGCAAAGCTCTTCGTAGAATGCGATTCACTGCTCACTGTGAGCATCCATCATCATTAATTTGTTCCTATGTACAAGAAATAGCACTCTTGACTGCAAAGCTCTTCGTAGAATGCGATTCACTGCTCACTGTGAGCATCCATCATCATTAATTTGTTCCTATGTACAAGAAATAGCACTCTTGACATTGAAATTCTAGTGCGGATTCGAATTTCGCGCCGTGTTAGCGCTGGTCCAAGGGGCGCGCCGCGCGCAAACAGATGTAGATTTAGATACGAGTCTACGCGGTAGGCCTTCAGAGTCGTGTTCAGCGTGGTGGAAAACCCGTGTGGGTACGGTTCCGCCACGACCGTAGCACAAGTTTCGAAAAATCAACAAGTCAATAACCACGCTGTGCAAAGTAGCCGTCAGATTAGTGATTACCGTGGTGAAAAACCTCTGTGGGTACGGTTCAGCCACGACTCCAGCACAAATCACGAACAATCAATAAGTCAATAACAACGCCGTGTACAGTGGCCGTCAGATTCGTGATCAGCGTGGTGAAAAACACCAGTTTGCCCACTTCAACCCGGATTGGAGCTAAACTGAAGAAAATGGATAAAATCGATCGATAAATCAATGTCCGGATCGATACTATCTGGTGAAAGGTGTGCTAGACCCTCCGCCCTGTTCGGATGGTGTCCCATGTCTCCAATTTCCTTTCTTCACCACCTTGCTCACAGATGCATTTCTATCGTTTGAATTTGGCGCCCACGCGCGCCGTCCAGATTTTTGAAAAAGTGTCGTAAGCGTTTCTACGTTTCATATATAATATAGACTAGTTGCTTGATGTTAAAAATGGCTTGCCATACCGGTTGAAATGTAGGTTTGAAACTCAAAATATTATATGTGAAAACTGTCTCCGTTCACGCCATGATAATTTTCATACATGGACTGCCTTCAAGGCCCATGTAATTGGTGTAGCTAAAGAACACTTCGCGCGCAGGTATTGATTCACTTATTTTGTCAATGCATTTCCAAGGGATTACTGTGCTCAAGCCTTCATTCATGTTCACCATGCCAGACAACCCCAATAAACTTCGTTCCACCATGCCGGAATGGAAAGTCGATAAAATCAATTAATCGATAATGGTCGTGCACAAACCCAGATAACTGTGCAGCACGGCGTAATGGTTCGAGTAGAAACCCAAGCAACAGATGTTCCCAGTAGCTGCCATCCTCCCCTCGATTGCTGCCATCCCTCAGCAATAGCTGCTAAAGGGACGAAAGCCTCAGCAGCAATTGAGAGGAGGATGGCAGCAAGTAGCAACATTGCTGCAAGAGTTTCTACTCGAACCATTACGCAGACCGGGCTGTGTACGTGTTGCAGTTACCAGAGACGAGACAGAGAGTGCCGCGAATATCCTGGTTCCCGCTTGAGTTTTTGAAGCATAAGTGATTTGAACCGCCTTGTCTGCCTATGCTCAGCATTGTGCTTAGTAAGGGAGAATTGAGATCTAGGAACAAAAGATGGACGGTATTTTCAATATGCAGGTTTCGTGCTTATCACTCACCTAGCATCTGATTCCGTCACTACCGCGTCGGTGCATGATGAGGAGGGAAGGATAATTTTCTGCGCGCATTTGTAGCATCAAAAACGCTTCAGCACTGATACAAGATCATATTATTTAGAATAGCCTATTAAAATGTTTGAGCGGGTTCCGCAGGAGGATGCTTGATGAAAAACCCTTGTGGGTACAGTTTCGCCACCCCTGCAGCCCAACTTGTGTGGTGATTTACGTGGCGGATGGTGGCGCCTTAGACTCTTGGACTTTATCTCGTCCGAATATACAATAGCAAAGGCTGGCTACATGGCGCCGGAATTATCTACGTTTCCCACTACCTACGGTGATTTCACAAAAACGAGGGTATGGAACAAAATGTTTGGTTTCAGCACATCGATTACCCCCTATTTGCGAAATATGAGGGAATTCTGTGAGATACCGTATCTAGAGTATACATGTCCGTGGCCAAATGCGGTCGTCCAAGGGTGGCTGGCCACGGCCACGCCGGATTTCGGCCTACGGTGATCTCACGAATCGTTAATTACGTACTACATCACCAAGTCCATTCCATGGAGTAATTTGATTTCGTTCATGAAAATTTTAAGAGGGTTCAAGAACCGTCCAAATAGAAGTTAAAAGTTCAAGAACCGTCCGAATAGAAGTTCCCGGTGAAATCTGCCCAGGGCGGCCGCGGAACGATATTGGAAACACTTCCACAAGGGAAATACGGGAAGAAGTTGACAAACATTATTTGAGCTCTTGTTTTTCGTGGTCGGATGGGTTCTGACGCATTGAGGACGAGTTCGGACGATGCGAACGAGATCAGACAAGAGGGATCTAACGAGTTCGGACGAAACCACAAAACCCGTTGTGCAACTCTAGCACGTGAGAGGGGCAACTGGGGCAACTGTAGGAACACGCTTGGCACACGCTCGGTGTACCCAACGATCAACGAGTGGGTGATCAAGGTGACCATGACGAAGTGGACTCAGTCGAAACTTCTCAAGAAGAAATATACAGCATCATCTAGTTACTTATCCTTATCGCCCATGAGCCCGTAGTAGGGCACCAACACATAAGCTCTACATATTTCAAATGCAGCGCCAACTTTGAATCAGAAAGGGCCAACTTGACGATCAAATAAAAAATTTAGTACTAGCCGTTTGGTTCGGCAAATACTGTTTCAGATGAGAAAGGACATCAGTTGAAACAAGTCAGTATACTAACCTCTTCAGCCTCCTCCGCTTCCGCTTCAAGACGTCTGTCCTCGTGTCCCTTCAACTGTTCAGAAATCACCGTGGTGATTTTCTCGACGTCTTCTTTAGTCAGACCCTATCAAAGTAAGAGAAGAGTGCAATACAACGATTAAAAAACAATACAACAGGTTCCATGTCAAACTAGATGAGCGTGGCATATAAATGGCTGTAACAATTTTGGCCATAGCAGTGAATGAATGCGAAGAGGAATAAACACCAACATTTGCACCGAGCTGCAGAACACACTCTGCTATAGCATCTATGAAGCTTTCCATAACTTCAATCTCATTTTCGCTCTCAAGAGCAGTACATAAGATGGGAAAGAACTCCACCCATAACCGACGCATTCCTTCCACTCCCTGGAAAAAAAATGGAACAAGGTGAAAATAACCGTAAACGCGTAGTCTGCTAGTCCAGGGAGAACCTCAGCGTGGACTTGCTCTGCAATTGCGACCGCAGTGGTAGCAGCCAGCCGATCGGCTTTTTCCATCTATTTTTTACACTTTTCCTGCTTTTTTTGTCCTGATACGTATGTGGTGAGATTACTTCCATTTCGACTTTTCGCTACAGTCTCCGATCGAACCAGTGCATCGGCCGGCTGATACCACTGCGGTCGCAGTTGCAGACAAAATCCACCCTGAGGTACTCCCTGGGCTAACGGACCATACATACCATTGCATACCCTGGTCATAAGGAGAGATTCAAAACAAAATTATTAGGTTGATGCAAAAATAATGCTCGTTTTTCTTTAAATCATTTTAGGTGCACCAAATTTCCGGTATTTTCTTATCATGGATGCGAGGAGTTGTGCTTGGTTTCGTAGCAAATTTTATGGCCTTTTCAACTGTTTCATCTATGCCGAGCGGAATTGAAGGATAGCCCTTTACGGCAACAAAAAGAACCTTGAACAACAGCTGGACAAGGAAGAAGCACCGAAACACAGCCGGAAACCGAAGCAACACCCAGAAACCAAAGCAACACCAAGGTCATGGTGGCTTGGGGTGGCCTGCTGCAGAAATCGCTCACTACAGCTCAATGGATCTCGCTCATCTAAGAAGTACTTCCATTATTTAAATGGAATAAACCAGAAACTTTACTGTGTGAGGTGTCGTCTGAGCTCGTCACAAAAAATTTCTTCAAAGACCAAAGGGGTACCAAAATTGCGTTCCTGGTGTTCGTTGATTCCAGATGGCCCGCTTCGAAAGTAGAGACTATTTCTACATATTTAATTCGGCTCTTTGGGAAAAAGGCAAGGCTGACGACGTTCATTGCTGGACCCACTTACACTCACGAATGCTGCGGTCCTTTAAACAATGCGTTGGGGACGCGCTCGGAATAGATTGCTGGTTCGGTTGAACAACTTTCCGTCCTCTGACGGTGTTCCGTAACTTTGTCAGGGTTCTGTTTTTGTCTTTATCGCATTGCGGGATTTCCAACCAAGTACCAGACTAAACTTGACTGTGCTGAAATCTAAAATGTGTGCTGAAAATCCTTGCACAAATTAGCAAATGCAAACGAATGGCACCAAGTTGGAATGGCTGCAATGTGATAAAGATAAGAGTAGAACAGTGACAGAATAATAGAGCACTGATGGGGGACGGAAAGTTGTCCAACCAAACTTGCAGTCTATTCCATACTCCTCCTAAACACATTGTTTGAAGTACCGCAGCATTCGTGGGTAGATGCGTCCAGCAGTGAACGCCGCCAGCCTCGGCATTTTGGAAGGGAGCCGAATTAAATATGTAGAAATAGTCTACTCGTTTCGAAATGCACAGTGGACAAAGAACATCTATCTTATTGGCAAGGATTTACTGATTACATTGGTTCTAACTTTCTTCAGAAAAATGATTTTGAAGAAAGTTGTGGGGGTTCAGAAATAAAAGTTTAAAAACGCGCATTATTTTTGCACCAACCTAGTATTATTACCTGACTCTTCACACATCTTAGCAACCAAGGGAGTGTTTCAGCAGCAGAACATCGCACGGTATCCACGAAAAGGAAGCGAATATTCTCCATACACAACTTGGCGACTTCATCGACGTATGGCACAAACTCCTCTGGTCCAAATGTTGACTTCAATGGCCACTTTTAAAAAAATGTCGAAGTAAATACCTTCCAAGTCTCTGGCATAGCAGACCAGCATTGCGCACGAATCTGCCTTCTCGTCAAGCCCAGCGGTACGAATTCCGAAACTCTTGTTATCCCCCACAGAATGATAAGACCACGCCGGATCATTTTTTTGCGCATCATCTTCTTAAAATGAAGAAGCTGAGTATTGAAGATGGCACAAATGAAGAACGATAGAAAGTATTCTTAGCAAAAAAATATGCCACAGCAAAAAAATATGTTAAAACAAACTATAGAACCAAAACAAATGAAGAATCAAAACAGAATTGAGGCCAAGATGAACAACTTACCATCAACAACAGCAACTTCAGGTTTGTAAGATGCCGTCTGGAGGACAGTTCCCATAATCAAAGGCAAGTAAGGGGCGAACTCTTTCCCAAGAACCTGAAGTAAACTCATTGTTTGAATGCTTCCTTAAAGCCAGCACTCACGGAAATTTTTGGGTTGAAGATTTCGCGCTATATCGGGGGTTTTTAGAGACGTTCAACTCATCGACAACGATGAAGTAGTGTGAAACACGCGAAAAACAGAAAACGATGACGGTATTTGTCCAAAGCGCGGACGAGTGTTCCGTGATGGGTCCCGTCACGAAACCCTGCAAGTGGTACGAATTTCATAAACAAGCCTCCGCTGGACAGCATGCGCACACCGTGTCAACGGCGTCAGTTGGCGCGACGAAGCCATTTTTGTCCATATCGGCAGATGTGTCCACGGCAGTATCTTCACAGGTAGGTGGCCGTTCAAGGTGTTCAACTTACTGTTGCGATTGTCCAGTGGCCGGCTTCTTGGTAAGCGACTCATTTGAGAAGTGAAAATGCCTTTAACCCACTGACGACCGCGTGGCTCATCGGTGAGCCGTGCCCTTCTCATCAACTACTGGGCCTTATTTTCGCAGTATTTTGCAGTATTTTCGCATAAAATGTGTACAATAGTCCCGAACAATGTCTTGAACAATTATGGTTCAAGACAGATTTCCAATTTATTGTGGCAACTACCATGAAAAGGATGAGAATTTGAAACCGAGGGAGATTGCCATACACTTCATGTTTAGTGGATGGAAATGATCTGTATAATGGACATATTTTCTACGCAGAAACATGTTCATTGTATCTTCCACTTCCATATTTGTCGAGCTAGAGCCATAAGAACGTGTAAACTTTCGAGACACTCCTTTGTAGCACTCAAGACACCTTTTACAAACTTCTTTCGGCCGTCAAGCGAGTAAGAAGCGTTCAGATTCTCCCCTTTTCTGGTCCGATGATACTAGTAGGCTACCAGAACTAGCTTTTAAATTATTTCTGCAAAGTGTCTGTCTTAGTACCAACCTTTCATCGTAATAGCGTGAAACTATGCGGCGCATCGCTCTTGAAAGGGCATTGGTCCCATGCGCCAAACAAGAGATGATGCGCGCGGTCGTCAATGGATTAAAGACACCGTTCCACCTCAAATTCGTTTTTGAGATTTGTATGTGGAAAGAATCTACAGGAGCTGGTGATCACAATGTTATACGTGATTCCATGCAAAACTGCCGAAAACCTCGATCGCGAGCTGCGAGCTCCACCTTCTGAGGAGATTTGTTTTCCTCGTGAGAGTTCCTCATCAACTCCCTCATAGAAAAGAAAATGCGCTCCATGCGTGACTAGCAAACGAGTACGTGGTGCGGAAATAATGCAATCCCGCATAAGCTCCGGAGCCAAGGCGGAGTTACAGGGTTTCCAGGCAGTGAACTCCTTTGCTAGTCACACTTGGAGCGCAATTTCTATTCTGTTAGAGGATTGATGAGGAACTTTCACGAGGAGTACGAATTACCTGTGAAGGTGCGCTTCTTGGAGTGAATTAATCGGGGAGCTACTTTGCTCCGCCCCCGTCCCCGCCCACATGCTCCTTGAAAGGTGGAGCTAGGAATCTAGGTTTTTCGACGCTTCTGCATCGAATCACGTATACCGTTGTGACCACCAGCTCCTGGAGATTCTTTTCGCGTAGAAATCTCAGCAACGAATTCGAGGTGAGATGCTGCCTTTGAGCTGCGACTCATTTTATCAGTATTAACACGTCCGCGACGTGCACGACCGGTCCAGCACGCCCTATTTGGCGTCTTATCTTGGTGAAGCATTCTTATTTAGCTGATTCCTATGTAGTAGTGTACTAACAGATGTACAAGTTTTCTATACACGCAGTGGGCAAAGCTGATATTTTCCCGGACTTTTCATTGGTTTTTCGAACTGGGACAGCTAAAAGACCAATAAACTTTCAGAAAAACCATGGTAGTAGCAAAACAGTAGACAACAAGCACGAAAAGGAATTCTTGAGAATTACGATCGGAAACATAATTTTCACGAAAAAAAAAAGCGTTCTACGTTGAGGGGAAAAATTACTACCCCGTGGGACCACGTGCTCGACCGGTCGAGCACGGGACCCAAGCGTCCAAAAGCGCGCGTGTCCCACGCGGCGGCACATTCAAAATCGGCTGTGTCGCGAACGTGTAAAGAAAAACGTTTGGAACTCACCTTGCAAATTCGTGTCCAACTACAGATCATGTACGAGCACTGAGGGTCATCTGAGCTCATATTCGGCATCTGATCTTTAAGCAATTCCATAATAGCAAGCGCATCGTCACGGAACTTTTCTTTTCCAACTGCTACACCAATCAAGGAAAGAGATTCCATAGTTTTTCCTCGAAGAACCTAACATTTTCAGCAGTAAGGTAACACGCAGCCGAGATGGAAAATTCTTGCAAAAAGAAAGTTTTCCTGACAAACCTTATGCTCGTCGGCAGTACAATTCACAAGAATGAACTTTAAATGAGGAACAAGACGGTCATAGAAATCGATGAACAGATCTTGTGCAGCATCGGCTACCGACGCTATGGCGGTGGTGATCTGTTAAGAAAAAAAACCATTAAGCTTACCAAAACACCAGCGAACGTTGAACAAAAGGAACAGCACCACGGCGATACCAACCTGTTCGCAACAAAGCTTTTTGCCAGAAGTCTGCAGACGCTGAAATGCAGCTCCCAGAGCTTGCTCTAAGCCACTCATGATGGCAGGCAAGTAGGCGGAGATGATCTGAAACAAGCGAATATAATCGTTACTTCTCACAGGTTGTACAGTAACCGAAAAGAATACAAGGCAGACGTAGACCTTATCATCGGAGTACGAGCACAAAAAAGTATGAGCACTTTGAATGATCTCACCAAACCTCGATATACGGAAAAATAAGCACTTATTTTCTGCTGAGACTAAAGTAACAAACAAACCACCACTAAATCTGGTCAACTCCTTCCCACTACCTGGCTATGGATTTGCAAAGACGATAACAGAGGACATCAATAATGTGCCGCATGTAATCTTCATCGATTCCTTCTCTAGCTTTCTCCTAAGAATTCTTCAGCGACTCCTATGGACAGTCGTAGATGCTTTTCTGTTCAACACAGAGGTGGGATACTTGGCAAAAAACTCTTCCCTGTTGAACTTTAAAGGTGGTTAGGTAGATCCCCTTCACTAAAACAAAGGAGAGATGATTAAACGGACAAACAAAGAGGTTCTTGTTTGCAGAAACGTAATGGTACAACCATACACGACGAGAATTTCAAAACATACTAAGAAAGCACACTAAGTCCATCAAATGATCGTGCCTGTAGATGTGCATGGGTGGAATAAACAAGAATAGGTGAAAAATATAGATGTTCAATCCTAAGAACGGTACAATGAGCCTTCTTACTTATGTTCAGTACTAAAAACGGCACAATGAGCCATCCTAACTGATTGAAAGTGCGGGGTAGATCCCAACCACCAGAACACGTGGGGAGTCTCCCCCCTCACCGAATTTTTCACGAACGCTTGTTTTTATATCTGCCCTAACTATTTATTGAATATATTTAGCAATTATCTAACACTGCAATAAGTAACTTCAAAGGTTTTGTTCATGAAATTTCAGCCGTTTGATCTCAAAAGTTGCGGAGACCGCAATCCACTCCTCCCCCATCTCTAGCTGTGCCTTTCTACATCGGTGTATGCTACCCGCTGATATGCGAGAGTCAAGTAAAAGAAAGTAATGGCCAAGAATATTTGCTTCCACCTACGAATGAGAATGAATGATTGGCGATAAGTCTGACAAGAAAAAACTCGATGACTTCTCAACAATCGTTCATGTGCCTCCTTGGACTTTCTCGCAGTACTGTCCTCTCATGAGAATATTTGAATATTTGCGCGTCGCTGTGATCGAAATCTAGCCACTACTTTCTGTAACAACATTAGAAATCATCTACTTCTATTGCTCTTCATTCCATTCATACACACTCACAGATCTGATCTTTTGATAGAGCCGTCTTTCAGGAATCCCGTGAAATAGTCGTCAAAGGTGATTGAGCAATTATGTTTGTGAAAATAAGAATTTAATTACTAATTGTACCGTGCATAGCCGGTCACATAACACGAGCGCAATTATTAGGTTGGTGCGGAAATTTTGTCGTTTCTTTTTTCAAAAGTTTACAATTCCCCTTAGATGTCGTACAACAACTAGGTATGGTAAAGAACTTACAGAGCAAATCCTGCTCTACTTTGCTACTGGTTTGAAAGGGGTGCATTGCACATAGGGAAAGCAATACCCAAAAATCCACAAACAACGCATTTTCAAATTTGGGTTTCTCGCGAAATTTCCCGGCAAGAGCACAAGCAATTTCGTTCGAAACACCTTCTTTGTATTCAATCTAGAAGTAACCAATGATTACACCATTGAACTCTGCTTTAACTCGTTCCGTTTTGTAGGAACGCCGACATGCACTTTTGGAACATTTTCTTTGCCTTTTCTGGAATCCTCGTGATACGATACAGTTCGTGTTGCTAATTCGAATCAGTCTACTAGGTAATATCTACGGCTGTTATTTGGCCCAAGAAGTCACAAAAGCATTGCCAGAAAAACGCTGGAGATTCATATAGGCTCATCTTCTGCACAACCAAAGTTGGCCAAAATCCGCTTCCAGGGCTTGTCTTGAACTTCGATAATTTTGGTCACAATCGACCTACTTACCATCGCATTGTTTAGGAAGTTTGCCGTGTAGGGGTCACCTTCTCCTCCACAAGCTCTTACAAAGCAAGAAGAGAAGCTCCAAACATGACGACTCAAAAATAGTAGTCCTTGACTTCTTCAGGGGACTGTTCTTCCGCTCAAATGAAGCCGCGGAGATCTTGTCCACGTCTGCAGTCTTGGCCTAGTAGGCTGAGTCAGAATCGTGCTGGAAAGAGCAGGGTCGACCGCTAATGAATGAGCTGATCCGTAGAATAACGTACTCCTCCCACTGTTTGTTTTAGTGGTCATAATGCCTGACTATGACCCGAGGAATGATGATAACAATGAGTGGGGACCACACATGAAAACCTAGAACTCGAAGCAGAAGCGTTCCCCAGCAGTTCTTACATCTTTTGGTAATAGTCTTTCTAATGACATCGAATAATGCGCAACCTCTTATTCACTTAAATTTCGTATTGATACAACACTCACTGTTCCTTCACAATCGTTCTAACCAACATTTCATCACTACGAAACCACTCAGCCGACCTTCTCAATGACCGCCTGTAACTGCGATTCAACTTCTTTCCAACGACATGAATATTTAAGATAACAGTGTGCGGTCGACCACTTTTGCGATCTCATTCACTCCAGTAGTATTTAAATGCAGATCCTCTGACGGTTTTGGGATGCATAACAAGTACTGTATCTTCTAAATTGACGAAGTTCAGTGGCCTGCGCGCTGCAAGTCCAAGATAATGCTGCGTTTCGAATATTTCGAATAAAGAGTTATCAATATTGAAAGTACTCCAATTTTTTTTTACAAATTAGTGGAAATGGTGCCTCTTCCGCATCCAGTACGCAAAAGTCGAACCTATTCATGACTTATAGGAGATCCGCACGAAGGAAACGATATGCCAAAGATGTGTTAAAGCATGGTCTGTGTTTGCTTACCTGCTTGGGACAATCTTCGCAAAAGTTGATGAGGGCAGCAGCCGCATGTGCAGATACACGTGCACAGGAACTATCCATCATTGCATTCATTAATGCTGGGACAACCTATAACCTTCACAATATGGAGTAACAAAGCAAGCATGAGAGCGCAATGCTGTCGAGCTTACCCATTCGTGGCACTTCTTTTGCAGTGTCGGAGCAAAATCGGATGACATCTGGCCGATAGCATTGCATGCGGCATGGCGGACACGTGGATGCTTTAAAAAAAACGAATTGGAAAAAAAGAAAAAAGAAATCACCGTCCATTAAAAAGCATGTAATGGCACTATTCCACTTGTTCCGCCCCAAAATCTCAAAATCAAAGATTTCTCTGAAATTTCGTCTGAAGGGGTTATTTGACATGCTGATCACGAATATCACACTCATTTTGCACCGTAACCCCGTCTGGGTAGGGTTACCGTGTGGTTAGGGTAAGTGCGCTAACTCACAGAATCATCTATATTTTTGTCGAGGGGGGTTATTTGATGTGCTGATCACGAATATCATACTCGTTCAGGGTCGTAACCCCATCTCGGTGGGGTTACGGTGGGGTTAGGGTAAGCTCAGTCCATAGTAAAACCTAAAATTGCTTTTAACGTGCTCATCAGCATGCCAAATAACCCCCGCAGACAAGAATTCAGGTGATTTCGTGAGATACCTTAATTACCCTAACCCTACCGTAACCCTACCCAAATAGGGTTACGGCAAAAATGAGTGTGATATTCGTGATCAGCATGTCAAATAACCCTTCCAGACGAAGTTTCAGGAGAATTTTTGATTTTGAGATTTTGGGGCAGAACAAGTGGAATAGTGCCCATGTAATTAACTCTGAAACCCTCAGAATAATCTACACCTAGCGGAGGAGGTGGGGTGAGCAAAAGTTATTGTACAACGTTTGATCATTTATATCTCCACCAGGAACCCTTGACTTATTCCGCTCTTTTCTCTCACGAATAGAGAATGGTTCAAAGTATCTTTCAGTCGAAACGCCAGGACGGTTTTGCTTTGAAGGGGTTGCCCTCGAAACAATTTTTTGAAAAAAAAAACGGGTTGTTGCGGCACTGTTTCCTCTAAAATCCAACAAATCTTCGAAGAAGGTCATAATGCTCATATGCTTCCTAGAGCGCTCTTTCAACGATATCCAGGGTTTACCAGGAAAGGGGATAATAGTAGGTTGATGCAGTGGCGGTTTTTCGGGTTGACTCCATTTTCTTTCACAACTTTAATGACCGATAACTTCTTCAAACCCTAAAGTATCTTTGGTCAGCAGAGACCATGGCTTATCGTACGAGCGCATTCCTGAAGCTGTACGCTTATATCTCGTGGAAGTGCGAGACTATGAACAACGAAAATCAAGTCTTCATATCGTCATGTTTGGCGATTTTTTATTGCGGAATAAGAGCTTCCGGAGCTGGGAAAAGCGGCAGAAACACGACAATTTTTTTGAATAATGAACTATTAAAACGTTTCCCATTTAAATAACCAAAGTTCTAGTCAGATCTTGGAAGCGAATTCTAGTCAGAATTTGGGGTGCAGAAAATGCGCGTTTGAGCGTCTGAGTGTTTTTCCAGCAGACCGTTCGCGACTTTTTGAAGCCAATAACAGCAATAGGTACTGTTGAAAATGTTCTTCACGAGAAGCACTTTGGAGAGAATCATCCTGCAAGAATCCTAAAAATAACGAAGGAAATGCATTAAAAAAGTACTCATCTACGTTTCCCTAGGAGCGGAGGCGCTGCACCAGAGCTCACATGAGGAGTAAATTAAGACGTCTTTGGCAAATACGAAGAAGGTATTTTGGACCGCATTATTTGCAGTGCTACAGAATAGAAAAATCAAGGAAATATGAAAAATTGAGGACGAGATTTCTGGACATTTTCAATTATCTCACTACTGCCAACTATAAGGGAAATCTCAAACACCCACAGAATAAAAGAGCTTTCTTTGCTCTACGGACGGCAAGCACTAGGCAACAAAGGTGGGCGTGTCTCGTACGAGATGCTTCCACAGCAGCACATAGACGCAGACGTTTCAGGCATCGTGCCAGCTACAATGCTAATGCATCCCAACCTGTCCATAATAGTGATAAGTCCCTAGATATTGTCGCTATCAACACAGATCATATTGGTAATAACGAAGCCAGCGTATTCCATTTAGCTCTAAAGCAATTGCATTTACACGGCAACAGCAGTCCTTGACTTTTAGAGAAACTGATAAGAATTTTTGGAATTTTGTTATCCTCCTAAGTTAAAGGGCGAAACTTCAGTGGAGCACTACTGGAGGTCAAAAATAAAAAGAATTCAGAGGATATCTGCAGTGCCATCTGGCCAGACTCATGCGACATAATACTTGAACATTATACCGGACTTGGGTAAGTGAACCGAAATTATTAGTGCTAATAAACCTATCGAATGCCCTCTTCTTCATACTTGGAGCGAGAAGTCTTCTGGTCGCTTCATAGCCGAGGCTGTTTTACTAGATGGAGACGGAAATGGAAAAATAAGTCAGTATTAAATTTAGCAGTCATGCAATTGTATCGCGCATATTTCACTACTTTATCTCTACGTAGAAATATCAGGATTGAATCCAAACTTTATTTTCACGATAGGTTGAAGAAATGTGGCCGTTTTTATGAAGAACTAAATTTCTATGGAGGTAAAAACGCTCTCTGTCGGAACAGCGACCCATGCAAATTCTGGTTTCCTTACTGTTTTGAAGCTTTTTCTCCTCCAACACAAGTTCGCATGAAACTGCCATTTTCCAGCCGAAATTGGCAGTCAGTGTCAAATTTCTGTAGTAGTCCGGGAATAACCATATAACAACAGGGATTTGGTACAGAACTGGTACGACATTCGTATTTAGCACCACAAAACCCCCTCCGTGCAAAATTTGAGGGGATTCTGTGAGGCGGCGTAGCCTTTGGGTCCTGTCGGAAAGGGGGAGTGACATATGATGCCCCATGGATATGCAGGTGCCACGGTGCTTCTGTTGACAGCCTCACACACTCATTAAGGAGGGGATGACTACTGCGCATTTGAATCACTCTTTTTCACCAGTAACGATGAATAAACACTAAGAAGCATTTTGAACGAAACTTTTGTTTAGGTTTGAAAAATGGAAATTTTGTGACTACACTTTGAATTGAGATATGTACTCTAGAAAAATTGTGCGGGATTTGTTTTTCTGTTAATGATGAAAGTTAGTTGTTGGAGCAGTCACAAAATTCCCGTCCCCTTGATCACGTTATGTAATTTTTGAGGAGCTACGGTTAAACCACTTCTACATACATATACTATCCATAGTTTCGAATCCGTAATTTTAACGGCTTTGAAGCATCAAGGAAGTCCTGCTTTCAATTATTGGAATTTTCAATGGTATTCATCTTTATCGGTTACAGAAGTGCTGCAAACGCTCAGTAGTCATTCCCTTCCTTGTGAGTGCACATGACTGTCAGCAGAAGCTGCGTAGCACCTGCATATCCGAGGGGCATCGTAAGCCACGCCCATTTTTCGGCGAGACCCAAAGGCCCTCCCTCCATTCTGTGAGATACAGTACACGCCATATACCTACCGTAAGCCTGCAAAGATGGCATTACAGTACAAAAGAGGATACGATATTCGTGTCCAACACCTCAAATAACCCCACTATATAAAGTTTCAGCGAAAAAATTTCCGCCAAGAATTTTGCGGCCACGAGTGTGGAATAAAACGAGCATTTCCTCTCTTCTACGCTAAAAAACCACGCAAAGCAGATAATCGATGCACAATCGTTCGACCCCAACATTCCTGATGTCGACCTAGACAGCTCCAATGTACCAGTAATTAAAGGTGCGAGAGAGGTGCGAGAACCATGCGAGTGAGCGCTTACCGCCACCCTGCAGAGTGCAGCGATGACAGTTTTGCAGATCTCGTCCGAGACGCGCCCCCCGTTGTCATCTAGTGCAACACACCGTTGCTGTACAAGTACGTTACCATATCTAGATGTCACATTTTGTACGAACGAAATTATGTTTTGAAAAAAGTGGCGCCATTTCTTTTGCATCAACCTAATAGTATATGGGAGCGAAAAACAGTTGCTGCTCCATGCTCCTAGTGACGGCCATTTTCCACCAAATTTGATTTCGATAAATTTTTCCACTGCAAGGCAGGACATCAGCCAAGGAGATACAGGGTGACAACAAAGTCTTTGGCCAAAAGTTCCATAGAAGCGGGGCCACTACATGGGGTCTGCCATTATTTCTTATCTGAAAACTTTTGTAGAGAACACGTCGAATGTCAATAATTTTTTGGAAATGACTTTAAAGGCAGCACTCACGGAAATTTTCACTTCTGAAATGAGTCGCTTACCATGTAGCCGGCCGCTGGACAATCGCAACAGTAAGTTGAACGCCGTGGATGGCCACCTACCTGTGAAGATGCTGCCGTGGACACATCTGCCGATATGGACGAAAATGGCTTCGTCGCGCCAACCAACGCCGTTGACAGGGTGTGCGCATGCGGTCCAGCGGGCGCTTTTTTATGAAATTCGCACCATTTGCAGGGTTTCGTGGCGGGACCCATCACGGAACACTCGTCCGCGCTGTGGACACACATGAAATACCGCCATCATTTTCTGTGTTTTTCGCGTGTTTCACGCTACTTCATCGTTGTTGATGAGTTCATCGTCCCAAAAACCCCGATATACCGCGAAATCTTGAACCCAAAAATTTTCGTGAGTGCTGCCTTTAAGTGAAGGCAGTTTTATTGCTAGCAATATTTCCTATTATTGTCGTTCCGTGGAGCAAAAACGACCAAGCATTCATCTTTTGCAGTTTTCGCAAGAACACAGAGGTGAAGTCAGTGCTTAAACTATCAATGAAGGAATCCGTGGTTATATATTTAATGAGTTCTGATTGTCAGAGAGTTAACCATGTATTTCTGCTATGTTGGGAGATGTGATAAACGAAAAACCTTTGGAATCACTCTGAACCCTTGTATTGTCGGTATGCGAGTGGGAAATATGGCAGGACTGAAAAAAAAATCTTCCTCGAAGGAGAAGAGCTTTGAATCGAGAATGACAGAGTATAGGAAAACGGTCAAAAGGTACTCGACCTAATTAGCGCCACGAGTGCGGGGGCTAGGGGGCTAGATAGCTGCCACTAATTTACCAGAACAGTGGGCGAAGGATAAAGAGGCTCCCGTGCCTTGAGGATACGTATCCTAGAGGGATACGCTCTCTTGCCGCCAACGGCCACGCCCGCAGTTTTCTCGTTCTACCCTCTCTTCCCTCTCACAGCCTTTTGCTATCTCTGCTCTCTTCGGCTGAAACTACAGCAGTGATGGAAATAAGAACTTGGGAAGAGGAAATCATTGGAGTGAATGATAAGAGCGAAATGATATGATAGTTAAGTGATTAGAAAGTAGTACAATTAAGTGATTAGAAAGTAGTACAATTCGATGATAAAACAATAGTATGCATAAACTATATAAATAGGCACATAAACTACACCAAATTGATAAGGAGGGTTCAAAGCTGTAATTCGAAAAAGAAATTTGAATAAAGATCTAAATAATAATTTAAATTTCAAAAAACCGTTGACTTTAGGCAGTAAAACCTCCAACTAGGGGCTATTTGACATACTGGTTACGATTTTGACATCTATTTTGAATCAGAATGCCATTTTTGAAGTGTTCCAGGCGTACACAATAGATACCACAATTCTTAGAATTTCTGGAACATTTTAAATTGAGGTAATTTGACGTTTTATTTAAATTAAGGTAATTTGACGTTTTACCTCGAATCCGTTTTGTATGGTGATGTAATGATCTTTTTCAAGAACTAAGTCGCAGGATGGGTGTAATTTCTTTTCTAAAACTACTAAGCTCTTTCTGTGGGTGAAAACCTTTTCAAACAAATCTGACGCAGAAAAAACTCTTTTTTGTCACGATTCTCCGGTCCCTATCTTATTAGGTTGGTGCGAAATTAATTGCCGTTTTGGGGTGTCCACAAATAAACTCTTCTTTTCTGAGGAATCCGAACAAGTTCAACCCAATTTGTGTGGCCTCCTGAAAGGGTTTTTCCTCCTCTTTCAAAAGCCGCTCGAATATTCCGGCTAGCTCTTTTCAGTACCTTTTTGTGGAATTGCAAACAAATGATGAGCTCATGCGATTCTCGGGTGATCGCACTTAATGACTTCAAACTCGACCATTCTGAATCGTCGGTGCCCGGTATTCTTGCATTTGTTTTGACTTAGAATCCTCTTTCCAGTGGACGGTGAGCTAGGGGTTCGCGACGTTCCTTCCTACGATTTTAAACTCAAATGTGACCATGGTCGTGGTCGCGGGATGTCGCTTGACGATCGGGCGTTGAGGGCAGTCGTGGAACCTTAGCCTGATCTTACCATCCGAGCAATGAGAGCAGGGTTCGACGCTCACTATACCACAGTTTCAAAACATCTGACTTCAATCCTTTTCAATTCAACCTTTGATAAAGTCCCTATCGATAAACTTGTCAACAATTTAAAAATTGTTGGCCTGCACCCTAGATTGATCGGTTGGATTAAGGAATTTCTTCATGACCGTAGATATCAAGTACGGATAGGGCAATCATTCTCTTCATGGTATCAAACATATAGTGGCGTCCCTCAAGGTGGTGTACTTTCACCAATTTTGTTTCTGATATACACATTTGACCTGCCTGATAAAATTCCCAGGTTTGGAGTTACATGTCAAATGTATGCGGACGATATTAAGATATATAAGACCATTGAAAAAGAAGAAGACAAAGAAGAACTTCAAAATGCAATTGATTTTGTTGTGGAGTGGGCAAATCTTTGGGAATTACCTCTTGCAACCGATAAGACGGTGGTCCTGCAAATAAGCAGTAAGGCAGGGAAACACCTAAGTCGAGTAAATACTTGTTACAGTATCAATGGCATGGCACTAAAGAGTGTTAGTGAAACAAAAGACCTAGGCATACTGGTAAATGATGAATTATGTTTCGGAAATCATTGCAAAGCCTTGGTCTCAAAAGCCAACTTTAGGATATAGAGTCTATTCAAAGCACTCCGCACAAAGAACCCTCATGTACTTCTAAAGGCTTACAAGACATATGTACGCCCAATCGTTGAATGCAACACAACTGTTTTCTCTCCTTATAAAAAGAAAGATGTAATTCTCTTAGAGTGTCCAGAACAATTTCACTCGCAAGCTTCTACTGCGCTGTAGTGGTTTTGATTACAAACATATCCCTGATGGAAAACAAAGAGGGAAACAATTTAATCTACCTAGTCTATACAGTAGGAGGAAAAAGAATGATCTGGTCATGGCCTTCAAAATACTCACTGGGAGAACCAACATCAAATCAACTGACTTTTTCACCTTAACGAACTCCACGTCCAAAGGGGGAAGCATAAAACTGAAGGCTTCGGTTGCTAGAACACAGGTCAGGCTCAAAAGCT
>KN727285.1:18048-28087 GCA_000816745.1 Ancylostoma duodenale
CGGGAGAAAGTAAACACCCGAGTGAAGCCGGGTACGCTGTCTATCCTTAATGAATTTACAGCAATAGCAATTGCCCTCAACAGTGTGAGGTAGCCGGGGTAGTAAAACACCCGAGCGAAGCAGGGTATGCCGACTAGTTAATCATAACCAAAGTCATTAATCATAAAATACTGTTAGGCAATCCAATATGAGAGGACCCTCGCGCAAAGTAGTGGTTCCTAAGGCCAGGACTAATAGTCGGCCTCATTTTTTCACCAATCGTGCCAGTTCTGCGTTTCTAGCACTTAGCAAAAGAGTTTCTATCCTTCCAAAACTAGGATCTTTCAAGGACATCTTAGACAAATACCCAGATCCGTGATGTTACGTTTTCCAGCACAATTATTATATTCCAGTCTATCGACGTTTCTTTGATCGTATCTGTTTCATACCTTTTTGTTAGCATAGTTGCTGGTACCACACGGGAATTTTATCATTTGTCAAGGTTCTTTGTTTGTTGATTTTTGTTTCACATGAGCCTACTCATCCAGTAAATGAAATGAAATATCCACCCGAAAATCGCGTCGGCTCATGATTTGTTCGCGTCTTCATGAAAATCCTCCTGTATGAAGACTGGTAAGGGTCCAGATTTTTCTGGCGTCAGACCACGATAGTCTTGCGAAATCTCTTGTGCAGTGCTGTGTATAGGCAATGGTGAAGGAAGAGATGCGCAGACGTCATACGAAAAACCGATTTATGGGGAGAGATGATCCTTGCGGGACCCGCACTTTCGAAATCATTGCACAGTGACTAATTACGGCTGGCAGCCACCAGGTGAGACAGTGCTAGCAAGACTTTCATCCAGCACAATATACGGAGCAGGATAATCACTGCACTTGGGATCTTTCTCTTCTTCGGCCTGGCGTGGGCGTATGACCTCGCGATGCGGCGTCCATTGCTCTCGCGCCGCGACGTCCTTTGCTCTCGCGTCGCGACGTCCTTTGCCCGCGCGATGCTGGCAGGCGCAAGACGATGGTTTTGCTGATGTTGTGGGATGGAGTTGGTCGCTGTTCAATAGTTTTTCCAGTTGTATTGGCCCAAAACTTACTATCGGACGAATGTCAGTCAAGCTATGGAAAAACATAGTGCAGATGTACGTATTTCACTTATGTATTGATTTAGAGACTTTTTAAATACTAAGTAATGATTTACCGGCGAATGTAGGGTAGTCCCACGCTCCAACACTTTGTATAATTTTTTACCGTTCCGGTGTGATTTTTCGCCGAAATCGGTGAAAAGCACCCCCCCCCCCTTCTAAGAAATTACAAAATAACACATGCGTCATCATTGGTCATTGTGACATTTCCTGTGACCAAGTTTGTAATTACTCAAGCTTCCTGAGTAACTCGTAGCTTCCTCCTTTTGCTCTCGAGATTTACAAAGGGTACGGATGCATCGATGGACGATGAGTCTGCTGTGGTCCAAGAGATTAGGAAACACCGGGACACGTGTCCACCAAATTTGAGCAAATTCAGCCCAACTTGTATAAGCCTCTAGTAGGCTTTTCTTTCTCTTTCAAAAGCCGCCTGAATATTTTTTCTCGCTCTTTCCCAACGACTAGCGCCCCTACGGGTCGCTAGAAAGTGGGGGTGGGGCAGCCACTTGAGGTATGTGAGAATACTCTGCTCCCACACAATCCTCATGAAATTAAAACAGAAACGAAAACAGTATTTAATTGAGCATGGAAACGGAATCCTCCTTATGAGTTGCGTGTGTTCTACCAGTCTGGCCCTGTGGCCAACTCCGGACTTCTTGCTATCGCGATGCTAGCTTTTCTTGAAGATTTTTCCTCCCACATCAACATGTAAAGCTACTTTCCAATGCAATGATACATCCCCCGTTTGTTGTCACAGCACTTCCTAAAAGCCCATGGACCTGTCATGGTTAATCACTCTCAACTCTGCGCAAGAATATCTTTCAGATGAATCTAGTGTGAAGATGAGTCTGCTGTGGCCTAAAAGTTAAGGGAACTCCTGGAAACGGTTTTGCGGGCACATGGGTCTTCTGTAGCCCAAAAATAAGGGAACCTCTAGAAACGGTTTCGGGGCATAGGAGAGGTCCGATGTGGCCCAGGTATTAGGGACCCCAAAATATGGGTTCACCAATGGACGATGGGTCTGCTGCGTTCTAAAAGTGTGAGAATGCCAGCATACCGTTATGCCGATGGAGGAGAGGGTAAGGAACTTCAGAATATGGGTTCACCAATGGACGATGGGTCTGCTTCGGCCTAAAAGTGTGTGAATGCCAGGATAAGGTTATGCCGATGGAGCAGGGACCCGATGTAGCCCATTTGTTAGGAACTCCAGGATACGGGTTCCCGGGCGGAGGACGGATCGCCTGTGGCCGAGGCGTGAGGAACTCCGGGATACGAGCCCCTATGGGTCTTCTGTAGCCTAAAAGTAAGGAACTCCAGGAAACGGGTTCGTCGATGGAAGATATATCTGCTTCGGTAGGAATGCCAGGATACTGTTATGCCGATGGAGTAGGGACCCGATATGGCTCACTTATTAGGCACGCCAAGACGCGAGTTCACGGATGGAGGGCTTACCCGCTGTGGCCCAGGTGTGTGGGATGCCAGGATCAGGCCCCGATGACACATAGGTCTTCTGTAGCCTAAAAAATAACGGAATTCCAGGAAACGGGTTCGCTAATGGACGATGGGTCTGCTGTACTCTAAAGGTGTGGGAATGCCAGGATACGGTTATGCCGGTGGAGTAGGGGCCCGCTGTGGCCCACTTATTAGGAAGGCCAGGATAGGGGTTTGCGGATGGAGGATGGGTCGGCTGTGGCCGAGGCGTGAGGAACTCCAGGATACGGCCCCTGTTAGCGCATGGTTCTGCTTAAAAGTTAAGAGAACTCCTAAATACTGGTTTGCGGGTAAAGGAGAGGTTCGATGTGGATTAGGTGCGAGGAACGCCAGAATACGAGTTCACCGATGTAAGATAGGTCTGCTTCGGCATGAAAGTGTGGGAATGCCAGGACACGGGCCCTCGATGGCACGTGGGTCTTCTCTGGCCTAAAAGTTAAGAGAACTCCTAAAAACGGTTTCGTAGGCATAGGAGAGGTCCGATGGGTTCCAGATGTAAGGAACCTCAGAATATGGGTTCTCCAATGGACGATGGATCGGCGTCGGCCTAAAAGTGTGGGGGTGCCAGGATTCGGTTATGCCAATGGAGTAGGGACCCTATGTAGCCCACTTATTCCACTTATTAGGAATGCCAGGATACGGGTTCCCCGAGAGAGGACGGGTCGCCTGTGGCCGAAGCGTGAGGAACTCCAGAATAGGAGCCCCCTATGGCACATGGGTCTTCTTAAAAGTTAAGGGAACGGGTTCACAGATGGAAGATATGTCTGCTTCGGTGGGAATGCCACGATACTGTTATGCCGACGGAATAGGAACCCGATGTGGTCCACATACTAGGAACGCCAGGATGCGAGTTCGCGGATGGAGGGCTGGTCCACTGTGGCTCAAGTGTGTGGGACGCCAGGATCGGACTCTCGATGGCACATGGGTCTTCTGTGGCCTAAAAATAAGGGAACCCCTAAAAACGATTTCAGAGAGGTCCAATGTGGCCCAGGTATAACGAACCCCAAAATACGGCTTCACCAATGGACGATGGGTCTGCCTTGGTCTAAAAGTGTGAGAATGCCAGGATACCGTTATGCCGATGGAGGATAGGACCGCTGTGGATTAGAAGTGTGGAAGATGTCAATATACGGGTTCGCTGGGTCCAATACGACCAAGGTGTAAGAAACGGAAGCACTCGTGTCCACCGAAAGGGGATGGGCTGCCGAAGCCCAATAGTTAATGGAACTCCAGGATAGGAGTTGGCGAATGGAGGATGGGTCGGCTGTGGCCGACGCGTGAGAACCTCCGGGATACGGGCTCCCGATGGCACATGGGTCTTTTGTGGCCTAGAAAAACTCCAGGAAACGGCTTCGCGGATGGACGATGGGTCTGTTGTACCCTGAAGGAGTGGGAATGTCAGGATACGGTTGTGCCGGTGCAGTAGGGGTCCGCTGTGGCTTTATTGTTGTAAACCCCAGGATACGGGTCACCTATGGCACAAGGGCGTGCTGTGGCTTGAAAGTGGCGGGGGAAGAGAGGCTACGGGTCCGTGAAAGGAGAATGGGTCCACTGTGGCCTAGGTGTTAGGAACGCCAGCAGGTCCAGCGATTGGGGATGAGTCTGTCAGGTCTGCACAGTCAAATTTTTTAGGCGACCTCCTCTTTTTCTTTTTAAATATTCAAGCAGACCTTTGTCTGTTGGAGTATTTGGAGTTCTTATTTACACTGTGTCGTTTACAGCAAATAGTTCACACTAGATTCATCTGAAAGATATTCTCGCGCAGAGTTGAGAGTGATTAGCCATGACAGGTCCACGGGTTTTTAGGAAGTGCTGTGACAACAAACGGGGGATGTATCATTGCATTGGAAAGTAGCTTTACATGTTGATGTGGGAGGAAAAATCTTCAAGAAAAGCTAGCATCGCAATAGCAAGAAGTCCGGAGTTGGCCACAGGGCCAGACTGGTAGAACACACGCAACTCATAAGGAGGATTTCGTTTCCATGCTCAATTAAATACTATTTTCGTTTCTGTTTTAATTTCGTGAGGATTGTGTGGGAGCAGAGTATTCTCACATACCTCAAGTGGCTGCCCCACCCCCACTTTCTAGCGACCCGTTAGGGGCGCTAGTCGTTGGGAAAGAGCGAGAAAAAATATTCAGGCGGCTTTTGAAAGAGAAAGAAAGGCCTACTAGAGGCTCATACAAGTTGGGCTGAATTTGCTCAAATTTGGGAGAAGAGAGAATTTATTTGTGCATACCCCAAAACGGCAATTAATTTCGCACCAACGTAATATTTACATAGCTGTTTCTTTTTATCACTTGAAAATCCTCCCTGATCGATGATCTTTTTTATTTTGAAGATGATGAACACCTCTATTTTTGATCGTGTTATTGCTTGCATTTCAGCATCCTTCTCAATTCTAACTAGGAGAAATTTGGTCTTTTTGTCGCATCCTCACTTCTTTGCATTTCACTCACGGATCATTTTTTTTCTCTTTTTCCTCGCTCCTAACCTGAAGAAGTTTTGTATTTCTTCTTCTTTCTCACAATTAGCTACTATTTTCACTGGAAAAGTTTTTTTTGGCATCCAGACCTCTCTAATTGCTTGAACTTACTTTTTTTTGATTTTCATTTCCATCTATGCACACCCAAATCACAGCCAAAGATGTGATAAAACTACTCCTCTCTCACTTTTTCCGAAGCCGCTGAGGGAACTCACTTTTTTTGCGAAAGCCACAAATCTTTTTGATATGGGCGTTCAGAGGTTTACCTCAGTGATAGCGCCTTGAGTTGCGAAGTTTTTGTTTTGCTGTTATCGCCAATGTCTCTTTTTTTCGCTAAATTACATTTTCCACCGTTTTTTAATGTAAATATTGTATATTTCGTTGATTTTGTTTATCATTTACATCATGTGTCTTTTACCTCTGATACTGATACTTGAAGTGAGTAGTTTTGTAAGGCTCTATTTCCATAATAAACTATTTCACTACATATGCGTGTTTTCGTGCTAGACCGGGCTGTCCACGGCCGGCAGCGGCAGCCCCTGCAGCCAACCTGGCCCGCGGCTCTACTAGCCCGAGGGCGCCATTTTCCTCTCATGCTTCTCTATGCGACATTCCCCCTACAAATCAGTAGTATTACCCCCTCATTGTAAGGGGAAAGTGCCCCGATAATCCCCTTGGCTAGAGTTCCAACTAGACTGTGAAATCAGCTCTCTAGCAAACGTCGCTCGAGTAGAGCCGATATTCGTGGAGGGAAGAGCTGATCGAATGTCAGAGCAGATACTTGTACAAATACATTGGTGTTCCTCTCTTTGCCACAATGTTCGTTTACTCATGGCCCTCATTTTTTGTTGAAAACTGCGTGACTGTATTTGATCAACAAGTTGTCCGATAACTCCAGCTTGCACGAACATTGCAGCGAAGTTTTGAAGTGAGCATAACGTTAAGCCCTCTATAGTGGAACTTTGAAGACAACGAACGGTCATAGCAATGCTTACATTCTCTGGGTGAGCTGAGTAATCATCCTCGCATTCGAAATCACTAGCTGGCTTGTAACACCTGATCCTGGAAATAATGTTTTCAATACCGAGATGATGAGACAGAAGACAGCTTTTTACTATAATTTTCCTCAAGTGTTCAAAGGGCGGAAAAAAACTATTTCTCTCAGAAATTCCGCCCATGTCCTCTCCTATTTCGGTTTGACGTTCGTTCCACCTAACGAAATGCCGCCAGTAAAATCAAACAGCTTGTGATTTCAGTTGCAAACTGAACCATGCATATGGTGGCCCAAAAGTTCTTGACGGTGTTCATAACTATTAATGATATGTACTACTCTCGCATGATTGAACTCTTCCAGTGGCATCTTCTCTCCTACTGGACCCCGGCCCACCACTTTTGCATGCGTGAACCCGTCCAATATCTTCTTTCTCACTATTCGACGCCGGCGCTCCACTAACGCAGATGTGAATCTGGAACCGTCTAGTGGCATCCTTCCCACTACTGGACCCCGGTGCATCAAACTCGCATCCATGGACCCGTCCAGTGGCACCTTTTCCAGTACTGGACGCCGGCGCATCCATTCCATAGCAGTAGCCCGTTTCCCTTAATTTCCCCACCGTCCTTGCTGCTTTACGTCTACCTGGCTTGACCACTTCTCTCTGAACCATATTCATCCTCATGTTATCCTTCACATGACTTGGTAAACACTGACAAAAAAATGCCAAGGGTCATTCATTTTCATTGTGATGTAAACAACAGTGAGTCTTCTAAGCGGCGAAAAGTGGCCAAAAAAAAACCTGTCAGTTGAAATAAAAATAAAAATTTGCACACTTTCGTACATAACTTGCCACGTTGATCATTGTGATGTAAATAGATTTTGGGCTGCTGAGGAAACAGCTGGAGTTCGGTCCAACGGGGTGATAAGGGTGCGCCGGCGTCCAAAATTGAGAGAAGCCTGGAAATGTGATGAATGGAGGAGGGGTGGGGGTGCGCCGGCGTTCACTATCGATGAAATGCCATGAGTTGGGTCCATCTTAGCTCGATCGGTTCTCTAGTGCTTGAAATCGATCGTAAAATATCAGGTTGGTGCGAAATTAACTGCCGAAACGAATATTCCACTTCAAAGTGTTATAACTCGACTTATACACAATGTTCTTCATCAGTTTAATGCCCATTTGATTTGCTAGATCCTCCCCGACAAAGCAGCCCGGATTGCACGCCTCCACAGCAAAGAGTGAGATCACAAGAATTCGCAAACTTTTGGAAGGCAGTTTCAGCACGCTTCAGATCATCAATCTGCTGCTGTCCCAGGATTGTATCTGGGACTCGGGAAAAGTGGTATCCAGTATAGGAAAGGTCTGAGGAAGGAGGGGAATGAATGAAAACCTCGATACCTTACTGGGCTATTCTTTGCTGGGTGAGTTTTTAAGTGAGAGGCTTAGCCTTACCCTGGAATAGGGGAAAACCTGATCCTGTTCACCACTGATAACCATAACTACAGCATCTTTTCGGATATCAACTCGAGACTACAATACTAGGACTCTGCTGTCAACACCTGACTAGGTTGGAGGAGGCTACAGTCAACTGTTCCCTTACAGCACCACCAAATTCCTGACACGACCTCTCTAGAGAGAAGATCTGATTTAGGAAAACTTAGAAGTGGGAAAACGTATCTAATCATACCCACACGCATTATTTATTATCCTACAGAAACCGAGCTTTATCGACCGTACTGAAGTGGTCTGGAAATTTTTCGTTTTGGAACGAAAAATTAAGTTAGAAAAGATGTCACAGCGAGTGAGATGCTGATTATCAGTCCCTCAACGTCCGATTGGTAAGATCTGATTCAGCTACCCCTCTTGTCCTTAACACTTGATCGCCAAGGAACAACCTGCTGTCACGACCTTGCTCGCCTTGGGGTTCGAAATCTCCGGAAGAAAATTTCGCAAAGCAGTACCTCACTGCCATTTGAGGAGCCGGCCAAAACAAATACAACATTAGCGGATACCTCTGATGGTAAGTGAACGAGTTTGAAATCTTTGACCATGATCACAACTCCACAGAAAGGTACTGAGAAGAGCTATCCAGAAAATTCAAGTGGCTTTTGAAAGAGGAGGAAAGCACTTTCAGATGCTCACACAATTTGTCCTGGAATCGTTCAAATTCCACAGAAGAGAAAGGTTTATTTGTGCATACCCCAAAACGGCAATTAATTTCGCATCAACCTGATACTAAATGTCAGACCTTAGTATCAGTAGTACGTAAGACATATGTCAATAGTAGTGTCAGTAGTATGACATCCGTGTGACTCCCTTCATTTCACATCGTCTCCCGCGTTTTTTCCCTTCTCATCTGTTTGTGAACACACCGCACCCTATGTATTCAAAGTGGCTCTTATCACTTAATCGGTTATAACAAACAAAGTACGATGAACCATCTCCAGTAGTCATTAAAGGTTGAATCGGTTATATGTAGTCACAAACAAGTAGATATTTCAGCTGAGCGAAGCATAAAATTGCGCTGAGAAGCGCGTTCAATCCCTTTTGATAAATCCAGTTTTATATGAGGGAAAACAATGGAAAGGATGAGGAACGCATTATAGCAAAAAAAAAATGGCGTAGCTGTGAGTCTAACCAAATGAAAAACTAATGAAGTCATGCGAGCGAAGCGAACAATAGGAAAAGTCTGTGGAAGTCCAGCGGCGGACGGCCAGACCGGTAGAGAAATATTATTAGTTACTAGCGCCCCTACACGTCGCTAGAAAGTGAGGTGGGGCAGCCATTTGAGGTATGTGCTAAGGTTCACGCCCACGAAATCCTTGGAAATTGAATCAGAAATCAAAGTAGCAATTACGTGAGCGTGAATAAGAAATCCTTCTTATGAGTCGTGTGTGTTCTACCACTCTTGTCGCTTGGTCAACTCTCAACGCCCAACCATGTCATGTACTGGCGATGCTAGCTTTTCTTAAGTATTCTTCCCCATACCAACATGTAGAGCTATGCAATGATACATCCCCTGTTTGTTGTCACCGCACTTCTTAAATGCCCATAGACCTGTCATGGCTAGTCATTCTCAACAGTGCGAGAGGATATCCTTTAGATGAACCTATAGCTGTGAACTATTTGCTGTAACCGACACAGTGAAAATGAGAACTCGAAATAATTCAAGTTGAGATTTTTGTTGGGATACTCCAACAGACAAGAGCCTGCTTAGATATCTAAACGAAGTATGTAGAGGTGGTCGCTTGAGAAACAAATAATAGGAAGAGAGTGAGAAGCCAAATTACACTCATACCAGGAAAGAAAGAACAAATAGGAGCTGAGGCAATCTTGCAAAAGCAGTGAACTTGCTGCATAAGGCTAATATCACTTTCAGCATTTTGAGATGCTAATGAACATCTCTCTCACGCCGGCGCACATCGATGTCCCCGTAGCGCTTTCCCAGCAAATGGACTATAGTGGAGCAATCCTCCGTCTGCAGACCCGCATCCAAGAGCGTTTTTCAGATTACTGGGCCCAAGCGCTCCTTTCCCCGTCAATGAACCTACACCTTGGCGTTTTCCACGTCATTCGGCCTCAGCGGACCCATCCTCCAACCGCAAACCCGCATCCTGGCGTTCCTCACACCTGGACTACAGCGGGTTACTCCTCTATCCCCGAACCTATATCCTGGACTTACCTTAACTTTCGGACCACAGCAGACCCACCTTCCATCGGAGGACCCGAACCCTGTCGTCTTCCACAATACTGGGCCTCAGCAGACCCATCCCCATCGGTGGACCTGTACCCCTGCGTCTTCCACAATACTGGGCCACAGCAGACCCATCCCCCATCTGTGGACCCGTGTCCTGGGGTCTCCCACAGAACTGGTCCGCAGCAGACCCATCCCCTTCGGTTGACCCGCATCCTGACGTTCCTCGCCCATGGGCCACAATAG
>KN727286.1:0-28054 GCA_000816745.1 Ancylostoma duodenale
GTGGCTTCAATGGAGAGCGAAGAGGACGTGGATTCCGTGGAGGACGTCAGTTTGATCGTCAGAGTGGATCTGATCGCACCGGAGTGCGCGGAGTCGACAAGAAGGATGGACATGGACGTGGCAATTGGGGAGATGATAAAGTATGTTTCATTTTGTTTTTCAGTCTCTATTAGTGGGATTTTCGTGGTTTACACATTGTTGAACTTGAAGACGATAGCATTGGTCAATAAGGGTGGGCCTAATGGAAGATTGGCACACTTTTCTAGCATTCAATATGTATCATTTTATGTGTACCTTTTTGCTTGCGCGTAACTGGGGTAAAAACAAGCAGAAAGGTTTTAGGTCAGTGGAGCTTCACTGTTAAAATTGGTACTCTCAAAAATTTGAACAGATTTTACTTGTAAAGCTTTTGAATAACATTATGCACACTAACAAACCTATTTGAATTTGCGAATTCAAATAGGTTTGTTAGTGTGCATAATGGTGTCAATGTAGTCGACTACACATTTGCAGTTTTTTCCATGTCTGTTGTTGAGAGTCATTAGTATCGGTTTATACCGGTTTATGCCGCTGGAAGCATAATCACCATCGATCTTGTAGATACAGTTGGGTTTGTTAGGGTTTTTCAAAAGTGGTGGTGGTAATTCAGTCGCTTTGTTAGTTCCAAATTTCTGCTGGAATTGCATATTCTGCAATTAAATTCTTTCTAAATAGAAAGACGTCGAAAAAGTTCAAGATATATTCTACTTTTTTTTGTGCACGATCCTGTAACAGGGTTTGAATTAGAATCTTTTCGCAAATCGGATTTGTATTAGTCATCATTCGTAGTTCTCCATTGTTAACATTTTAACCTGTTTATATATTTATTTATTTGCCAGTTTAAAGCAACCGCTCAAGGCATATCGTTACAAAATTACGAGATTGACAAAAAAAAACTCAAGGTTGGACGATATCATGTGCAGCATTATATCGAAACATTGAAGAAAGAAAAAAAAAGAACAAGAAAAACAGATCCGAGTGAAACATCAAAAGATCTGCGTGGATCTAATCACTTCCATTATGATGTTGAACATATTAACGACATACATTCTTTGTTGTTGAATAGTATAAGGGCAAATAATCTGAGTAGTTACTTGCTTTTGTCTTTTTTCTGGTTCTTTTAGGTTATCTCACCTGTTAGTCACTCGTATGTGGTACAGCGAGAGGTAATTAGTAGGCGTAGTGGCACAATTTTATGGAATCGATGGAAATAATAGTAGAAGCGACGTTGCAGAATAATTAGGGTGCTTTATTTTATACAATACCCGATTAACGCTGGCTTGAAGCTTTCACTTTACTCTTTCTTCCTTTCAGAAATCGTTTTGTGTTCGCAGATATTTTGCCATAATTGAATTGGGGCTAGTCTGACCATGCCTTCTTGATCGGCTATCTTTCAATTCATATTTCAGAGATTCGGGTTTATTAAGTTTATTATTTTTCCTATTAAAGTCGGGTTCACATTTCTTGAGAGGAAACTAATATTGCCTTAACTTTTAACGAGTTTATTCGCTCATACATACATTTATAGGATGAACTGGTTGGGGAAACTGAACCACTCGCTATTTCGGAGGAGCCAGAAGCTCCACGTGAGAAAACAGCTGAAGAGCTTGCTCAGGAAGCTCTTGAGGCTGAACTTGCCAAGCAGAAGACGTTGAAGGAGTACATCGAGGCCCAAAAGGTCTGTGTAAGTGAAGCACCCAAAGCATTGATGCCCTAGTTTTTGCTAGTAGATGAGTTTATCTTTATTTAGAAAGAGGCTCCAAAGTTCAACGTTCGCAAAGCTGGAGAAGGTGAAGAGGAGAACTTCGGAAAGTTGGTGAAACTCCAGAAGGAGGTAGTTGTCGACAAAGAAGAAGAAGAGGTTTCAATAATTCGTCGTGAGCCCCGCGAGAAAGCTCTGCACATCGACATTCAATTCGCGGAGCCGAACCGCGGCTATCGCGGCGACCGTCCACCGAGAGGACGCGGCGGTCCGCGCGGTGGTGGACGAGGCGGACGCGGTGGCAATCGTGCTCAGGCACCTCCACAATTTGACTCCTCCCTTGATGCCTTCCCCGCTCTTGGCTCCAAATAAACCCTCTATTCATCGCACCATCTGGCCATCGTTCCGTTGTTCTTTTCGCAGTCGAGTCCCATATCTCCAATGTTCGTATTGCTCTACCATTCTTTTCTGCTCGTGCCCAGTTAGTCTGCACCCTGCATGTATAGCAACGTAGTAACGTCAGTCCTCTAGTTGTCAGTTTTCGTCATGTTTGTTACGCGACGTTTTTCTCGTTTTTGTTGTTTAGCCATTCGATCTCTGTTTTTGATGAAGTTGTTTCGTCGGCGTTTCGGTGGCTACATTGCTTGTTTGAAATGAAAAGAGTCGACCTATGATCTTCGTCTTCATTTTTCTCGATCATCTCAGATAGTTTGCGCAGGGAAGTGGAGCACTATTGGGCCCTAGCAGAGCGGCGATGTTTGTTATTTGGAGTGTTGTTGTTTCTACTTGTTGAGAGGAACCCGATAAAGCGTGTTTTCTTTCGTTGGAAAAGGTCTTATTTGTCTAATTCATACTTCTGATGCGTAACTGTCACTTTGATGGAGAACGCGATAATTTTTCGCATTTTTGAACACAATAAACGTATATTTTGAGTGGTTCCTGTTCATTCTGAATTCATATTGAACATTGAGGACTCGAAATATGCATGGAAATATCATGTTGGTGTAAACGTTGTGAAGGAGAGTAGCGTCATGATGTTTTCGCTTTGTTTCCAGTAAGGCAGAAAAGGGAGAGCACCAATCTGACAACAGCATGAAAGTAAGATGAATAATAAAACAATAAAGCTGGGAGAACCAAGTATAGTGTACTAAACTAGAGTGTGCGGGGCTGGTGTCTTCATCAGTTGGCTCCGGAGGCCGCAGTACTGAAATGTGTGTAGAGTATGGAGAGCTCGTCATTGAACTGCTAGATGAGTCTATGATGGGCCAGCTTGGCAAGCAGGATATATTTCTTAGAGCGTATTGTACCTCTCATCTTCTCATCTGCCATCCTCGGGACATTCCACATGATCTCATAACTGGACTGTTACATATCCATTCCACACAAGGTCACGAGGGAGACCCGTGGAAGACGTGTGAGTGTGGATCTGAACTGATTTGCTTAACTAATACGTGGTGAGATTGCAAGGAGAGCTGTGTTCCACAAATCCACGGCGTGATAGGATTTCACTATTACACCAGAGCCACTGGGTGTGAGAGCAATGTACAATACTTATCATATTTCCATCAGAGGAATTAAGCTGCTCCGAACAGTAGATGTTTCGTATAATTCTGTTCTCAAGCACTGAATACATGGTAATTCTATATTTTAGTTTCGGATCTGTTGCTTGTTTTCGTTTCGTGCATTATCCTTATACGAAAAAAGCTATTATAAGTTTTCTCCTGCACTCGTCAGTAAGGTAGGGGAAACTTATAATGTGTAATGTGAATTTTTGTTAATTATGTGTACACAAATATTTACATGTACGTGCATACACAAATGTATGTATGTGGGCATGTACGTACAAGTACAACAAATATAGAACCAAGTACTCGCTGCACGTGCCCTTTTAAAGCATTAGATTGTGTACTTCTATGCATACTTTATAGTGTATTTTTTATTTCACAATCAGTTGTAATTTTCTTGAATAGTTTGTATTGTATTGTGAAGTAACATTACCTCACGACTGTCTTAAATAGTCGTAATACATCTATCTATCTATTTAAGTATGCGTGCATTTATATAGTTATTGGAAAATACATTTCTCACTCATTTCCCCTCGGAGACCCGAAAATTTGAAAAATTTCCCATCGAGCTTCCAAGAACACAGGAAGCTCTATGAAATTGATACTCGGGCAAATTATAGAGTTGATCATCCTCTATGTACATATTGAAAAGCATCTGTTGAATTCGAGTCAGAGAACTTCAGTGTGAAGTCAAAGCACCCTAATTTCTTGCATTCTGGCGGGCCCTGCAGGCCAAATTTCGCACGTGCAACCGACCGATTTCACTTCTCACACCTGTTTTGCAACCGCTTCTTTCCTCTCCATGAATCATTTAGTTCTGAAGTCATTCCGGCCCGTGGAAAAATGTTTCGACGGCGCCGGGGATCGAACCCGCGGCCGTGGCAAATCCAGTCGTGCATGCGCGTCGTGCCTTGCAGTCCCGCCGCGAAGCTCGGGGTACGGACACACATGTACGGGCTCGTACGCGCCATGTGAGCTCGTTCGTCAGCTCCAAACTGTTTTTTTTTTCAGCAGAATCTGTTTTTTTTTCTTCATCTCCGTGGTCGTGCCTTCCTATTACTCTTGCTCGCCCCATATCTTTTTTTTTTCAGGAAAAAAAAAAAGATATGGGGCGAGAAGAATGAGAAGCTACTTGCAGATATCACATGAACTTTTCTTCCATGAGTTTTGGACGAGGAAATTTCCCATTTGTGTACTGAATCTGGCTCCACGAAGTTCGCTCGTTTTCCCGCAGTTTAGATGGGAAATCGATGGGAAATTCGGCAAATTTCCCATCGATTTCCCATCGAGCTCCCAAAGACATATGGAGACCTAGAGAAATGAAACTTTGAGTAAAGATGGAACTGGTCGTCTTCTATGACCACATAGAAGAGCGTTTGATGATTTTGCGTCAGGCTAATCAGCACGAGGTCTAATTCACTTTACTTTTCCACGAATTGAGGGGCACTTCAGGCGAATTGTTGCATCTGCAATTGATTGATTTCGCTCCCCACACTTCATTTTCAAACGTTTCCACCCTCTCTACTTCACACTTAATTTTGAAGTGATTCCGACCCGTGCAGAAAATTTTTGATTGCGCCGGGAATCGAACCCGTGGGCGCGCTGAAGCCGATTTCTTGCACTGCCAAAAGAAACCTGTGTTGACACGTAATGAAGTGCCTATTCTTGTTGGCAAGGGCTGGCCGTCATTTGTCAAAATGTCATAAAATAGTCAGAACTTTCACGTTACATTCATTGGTCAAGGCACCCCTCTACTTACCCCAAACCACCCCTCCAATACGACCCCCCTCCCAATCCTAGCCCCTCCCATACGACCCTCTCATGGGAAATTCCCATCGGACGCTTGACCCTGTCCTTGATCCAGATGCAGAAGCAAGGAATACGAGACCTAGAGAGACCTAATAGCACCAGTCGTCCTCCTCACTCTCTGTTTCGATTTTTCTGCAAGCTTGTTTGAGAATACACAAAGGCATCGAGGGTTGCCTGAGGAACATCTGGAGATAGGGTGCTTGGTTTGCTGATTAAAACAAGTTCCACCGCCGAAGTAAGCCAGTGTGAGGTAAGTTTTCCCACGTGAGGTAAGAATTATGCACAACCACTATAGTCAGCGTCACATCAGTCACGGGTGTATGAAAACAGGTGCGACGAAGAGGGATGCAAATACTGTACCACTAAGAAGATCTGCCACTTGTGCGGTACGGTGTATCTCATAAAGTGTGGTGGATGTGGTCAACGATACATCGGAGAAAGTGGAAAACTACTGGAAAAGAGGCTGAATGAACATCGTCGAGCACTCTGCCACCCGCAAGCCTACCCCAAAAACAGCTTTTCCAGGCACCGCACGACGGTACACACCCGTGAGTCTGCTCCAGTTTTTGAAGTCACTGTGTTACACCGTCATCTGGAGAACTCCCTCAGTAGGAAGATCATGGAGGCTCGAGAGATCAAGCGGTATCAGCCTGAGATATATTAGGTTGGTGCATAATTAATGCGGCTTTTTTCGCAACTCCTTTTCCCTTTAAAAACTGAAGCCTCTTGAACGGTTTTTTCACATAAATATTCTTCTTTTCTTGTAGAGTAGCGCTGCTATCAAAAACCGTATCCATATTTACCATCTCATGCTCGACCACTCCGGGAAAAGTAGAGATGCCGCACAGTCATTCCGCGATCTCAACGGAATTTTGGCTGAAGAAAAATCGGCACAGCCAAGTCGAGAAATGTTCGAGTAGTTCATGTAGGGTAGACACAATCCTACAGAGGTGTAAGGATGAGCTTCACGATCAAATTTCGCCGACCAGGAACTTTTAGTAGCCGTGGAAGGGAGGGAGGATGGATTGACGAGATCCTCCAGAAATGGAGCCTTCTCGCTTGCTACAGAAAATCTGTGGAAATTCGAATATTGCTCCTGTCTGAGAGTTCGGCAGGCCTATTTCGTCAATCTCCATGCTTTTCTGAGCCTTTTGAGAGGAAGAACCATGGTCGAATCGTCCATGTTGAAGACTTCGGACAGCATTCCCATTGTCAAGCATTCATCCTCCTTCACGGCCGTTCAAAATTCTTGGTGCTCGGAATTTGACGGCCAACCTCTTCTTTCTTCATCTATGAAGCTCGTACCTTGTGAATATAAACAACCCTTCAAATTAGCCCTTCTGATTGATCCATTTTTGAAAGGCTTGCTGAGATCCCGGAATGACTGTGCTGCATACCAACTTTTCCCGAAGAGATAAAGCATGTTATAGCGGATGTGGATGGGGCTTTTGATAGGTGGAAAGAGAGGATTGTTTTCATGAAAAGTCCGATTGAAAAGCTTCGACTTCCATCGAGAAAAGAAGTCACGAAAAAAGCCGCATTAGTTATGCACCAACCTAATACAATAGGGAACAGCTTGTCGAGGCACTTAAACCAATAGCTTGACACGACTGCTCGGATAACTCAGAGGTAGTAGCAGGAACAGTATCTCATATGCGTGACCAATGTCTTTGTATAAGATCAGATAGTGCATATGTTTGTTATACACTCACTTCTCCTCCTCTGCATTCGTGCTCGGTTGGTCTAACATGTGCAGTTGTTAGGTTGACGTGAATTCCATTGCATATCGTACTGTACACATATATGTTAAGGCCTGAGGAAGGCGCTAAGCGCCGAAAGCTCACTGGATATGAATAAACTACTAACAAAGAAGCTCTCATCACACGCTGGTTACGAAGATACGACCAAATGAGGCTTCACGACAGCACAATATTACAACTCCAAATTTGGTTTCATATGAACCGCTCAGTTCGCTCTTCCTGAAAGTTCTACAGTTGAGGAGAGATACTTCTAGAATCTCTGGTGACAGCGATGAGTCTTGACTGTAGGACAATGGCGAGACATACGAACATTACTTGATCCACAACGTGATTACTTCAATTCATTGCGACCCAGCAACTTCGCCCTCAGTTTGCAGGCGCATCCATCGTTGAACAACGTTCGGCTTCCAACAGTGCTTTCGAAATATATCACTTACTTATGGAAAAAAAAACGAAAACCAAACGAAAACCTCCTAGTTAGTGTTTTTGCCGTTTTTTGAGTGCCCCCATACAGCTTCTCTTTCTTTCAATTATCCAAAACTTTTCAACACAAATACGGCGAAATGTGATATGTCCGGCTTCATCGCAATGCGCTGAGTAGGGAATCTGTCTTCAGAATCGCAAAAGTTCGATTCCGAAGCGAGTTATGCGCGTGCGACGCTTTGCGTCTTTTTTGCAAAGATTAGGAGCAGTATTGTAAGTTGAATACGTTCAGTTAATTAAACAATGTGTCAACCAAATCTTCGCAGCGGAGCAGAACCGCGAATGTTAGGGGTGGTAGTAATTTGGCCGAAAGTGGAAATTAATAGACAACTTTGAGTGGCATCTAAGTCCGACTTAGCATTCCTGATTTGGAGGGAATAAGCAGATCATCGTCACATATCACACGAAATATCAAGTTCAAAACACTCGCTTCCATAGGAACTGATCACTCGGTTGCTGGCCTACAACTTGCCATCACAACCGCTGCATCACAATGCGTACGTTTGTGAAACTAAACGATATTCATCTTTGACTTTAGATGTTATATAGAACAATTCGAAAACTCACGACATCATAGGAATCGAACCTATGACTACGTGCGCATAACCGCGCATACTTACCACAGCGCCACCCACTGCACTTTGCAGCGAGCTCCCGTTTCATGCTGATAAAATGACTTCAGTTGAATTGCTAAGAACATGTACTTCTGGGTATCGACTGCGGATTTCTGGAAAATGTGTGACTTTGCGCACGTTCTGCTCTTTGTCCATTCGACTCTTTGGTGAGCTTACCAAAAGATACTCATCAAGTGTCGTAAACTTCAAAACTCCAAATTAAGAGCTCAAGCTTCGTCCGGTGCATATTAATGACTAAACGAAGGATGATTCACAGCTCAACTGTCAGTTTGAGATAGACATAGCAATTGTCACCCAACTCCTGTGTCCAAAGGATCTGAAAAACTATTTGCAAAACGTCTGCCTTGGACAGGTCACGATCCAAAGGCCAAATTGCTGTGATCAAGCCACTTAACCACTACACCACCCAATACACGCCATGTTTGTTTTTGCATGCACACAAGTCAAAGGATTTTCTTCCCGCCATGGGTCAAGAAACGCACTGGCTTAATAGTTCAAGCCACTGCTTCGGAACCCGAAACTAGCCGGTGTGACTGAAGCCGCATACTATGCAGAAAGCACTTAAATTATTGTTTGCAAGGCCCTGATATTACAGCGGAATTGAACCATCGGTCGATTCCACGATGAACCAGCATCTTGGCCACTAAACCATTGCCCACCTTCTCCGTGCACGCCGAGATACCTGTGATCAGTGATTTCCTGACATGAATGTATTGTTGGTAGATGAACCAGCATCTTGACCACTACATCATTACCCACCTTCTCCTTGCACGCTGAGATACATGTGATCAGTGATTTCCTGACATGAATGTATTGTTGGTAGTGATCTCCCGTCCATCTCTTGTAGCTCCTCGTGAATGAAGAGCATAATGTGGATGTACGCTCTCGGAGGGCGGTTGTGTCCGTGCGCTCGGAGCGCGGTTGTGTCGGCGAATTCGCCAGCGAAATTTGCATCAAAATGTACCCTTGGGACATTTTGATGCAGATTCCGCAAGGTGTCTTCGCCTCACAAAGTTGCACGCTCTTTCACGCACACTGTCCAATTATTGACTAGGTTAGACTTAGCCGGAGCTCAGCACCGACTAAGCGCAAGCTGGAAATTTCGAAAGAAGATCAGAATTTCCTCCCACTTAGATACCAATTTTCAATCCAAACATTGCTATAACATATAATGGCCATGAACAACATATTTCCAAAAGTTGAAATTTAGTGTTAAGTGACACTCAAGAAGGACTTACACCTCACGCTTAGATGTGAATTTCGGCCTAATTACTACCACCCCAGATGACTGACTTTTTACCAATTCACTCACCCGCTTATTCATTTTGGCTGCATGTATTAGGTTGTTGCAAAATCGATGTCGGATTTTCGAACCGCGAACTTTGGAATAATTCTTCGAAGTGTGAAAAGGTGCTTCCACCATACCTTTTGTATTTATTTCAAAGCGCATTTCTTCCTCTTTCTACCCTTCGATTCTTATTCAGATCTACTCACTTCTTTTGGGCTTTTCGAGGGTGAATCAAAGTGCATTCGTTTGCCAAAATTCGTCCCAAACTCCTTCGCGGCTTCGAACTCGATGGCAAGATAACGGCTTGGACAAGAAATGCTACCAAACTATGCAGAAGGGAATGCTCAATAAAGTCGTAGCCCAATGCTGACCCAAATCATTTAGTTTTGGAGATATGTGTCTCAAAATTATGGACTGAATTTTGATGACGTCAACACCATTCAGAAATCACTGGTGGGAGCTATCACCAGATCTGTTCAGTGTCCTAAAGGTGGCTTTGAGGTTCATTATTCTGTTATTTTTGGCGCCATCGGAACAATGCGCACGGTGGAAAAATTGGGCAAGTGCATTCTCTTTGATTCACCCTCTAGTGTTTCACAGTAGCTGAAGACCACATTTTTCACTGCAGGCGCTCTGGAGGTAAATGCAAGCGGAGATCGGAACTTGCCCTTATATATCTTAATCAGCGGATCGTTCCCCTACGGATGATCACAAATCCAAGCGGTGGGACCCATCCTTGAGAGGAAGACAAGACCGTAAAAATACGTTAATTCAAAACGCTCTTGCCGGTTTTGCCTGGTCTGAATAGCTTAGCTTCAGACTTAATGGAACCAAAATTTAGCTAAAAGATGGCAAAGATGTACTGATTCAAATGCGTACTGAATCGATGAACAAAATTCAGTTTCAGCCGAGTTATGATGATTCAAAGTCAACTGTCGAAATCCGACATCGATTTTGCAACAACCTAATATGATCAGGCAACAAACGGCAGGAAATTTTGAGAAAGACAGGATTTACAGGAACTCTTCTTTCCACGACGACAAGCTAATATGTATATGTTCTATGTGTTCAAATTAAAATGTTACAGCCAAATTTTTATTCGAATAAAACAACGTGTAAAACTTGAATCAAGTAACACGATGCTTATCACTTTATTAATTGCACTCCCGATGTCCACCGGGTGAAACAAGATGTGCCAGTGATCCTTCCATTTGTTCCTCTCACGTGCCAAAGCTGCCCAATAGGTTCTGTCCGGTCGAGAGACACGAAGAGCATCTCTTTTTGAGCTAGAATGGGGTATGCGCCACCCATCGGTTCTTTATGAGCATCACCTTTGCCGGATTCAGTTGTAGACCGAACTTCACAGAAGTATCGTCGAAGTCGGCCAGCATTTGTTCAGCTGGGTTGATGCTTGATTTCATTAAATAACTACGATGTTAATGTTATAACTCAGCAAAACGCAGATGGCGGAGTCATTGGCCATCAACCAGGCGTGACTGGCTCGGCTATGTTGGTACGGTAACGTGCTGGGAAGTGATGACAGTTCAGTTGCAAAAATCAGCCACGAATATCACCGTGGGCGGAAGTAGACCGAGAGGAAGACCGAAATCACTATGGCTAGAGAGGATAGAGCAGGACATACGGTTATTGAAGCTCACAACCGACAGTGCTTTTCATCGAAAGAAGTGGCACAACCACACGAGAAACGCTGACTCCAATCTTGGGAAAAAGGCTAGGAAGCAGAAGAATAATGTTGTCACGCATGGTATGTATTTGAGGAATTTGATCTTCTGAGTGAGGAAAAAAGAGTGTAGAGAACAAAAATAAGTGAAAAACAATTGGATGGAGAAAACCTGAGCATAAAAATGTAATTCTGGTTGAAATGAGTAATGAAAAGGTCAAAATAAAAGACTGCCATTCAAAATCATTGCCCGATTAACTGGCAATTGCTATTATCGCGCTCGAAGAAAGATTTTGGAGCGCAGTGCTAGCAGGAGGACTCGTAAAAGTTACCGCCTAGTGATCCTGCCGAGCAAGTATTAGCTGATGATACATACTTGTGGTAGAAAATATTCTAGCTAGTGCTCTCGTTGTTGAATTGAACCTGCAATCGAACCACGATTGGATCAAGATATATGAAGCGAAAATTTAAGTGGGTTCTGCCTTAATGGACAGCTGGATGATGTTGCGAATGCGATCGATGATTCGTCTAGAACTGTCGTGCTATCTGACAGTTGTCAAAATACAGGAACCGTTCAAGCTCGCACATGACCTGTATGCTGGTGTTGTTACAGCAGGTTGTAGCAAAAAGAAACAGAATTGGCATTTTGCAGCGTTCTCAGTAGCGGAATAGTAAGCAAACATTTCGCATGCAATTCTTTATTTTGCTGTTTTCTGCAAGCAAACTCAGCACAATTTTATCCGATTCGAAGGAATTCTATAATTTCAACGGCAGCGAGAAGGTCGTTATTGGAGTTGCAACACTTTTGAGCCTTCAACTGCTAACAAGTGACTGGGTTGAAAAAACATCGATTACGATTCCTGGAAGTTTACAAAAGGATAATTAAGATCAAACTAGGATTAGTATGGATTTCTACATTCCACCTATGAAGTAGATCATTTTAGCCCATATCATAATTTCCATTGTGATCTTCCTTGTTTTTTTTCTTGTATGATGGCAATTTAGCCTGCCTATTTCAGTAGGGCAAGCCAAACATTTGGAAAAGTCTCCGAATCCTAAGCTGGCCGGATGGTCAGATTGGTCTAGCTTCGAAAAAAAAAAACAAATCCTCTCCTTTCCCAAACAAAATAATCTCACCATGTTGTGGGTGTCGGGGATCCCGTGGTATATACCTTCCCAGTCTCCAAATCCATTTTCTTCTTTAATAAAGCCTTCTCTCTAGCAATTCTTTTTATTGTGCTACTATCCCAGAGGGTCAGAGCGAGGAAACAAGTCGGCGTTGTGAATAACAAAAAAGTTGTGACGGCGTGGATGTTCATCTGAAAAAAGTGGAATTATGTTGCGATGCAAATAGTAACCTTCACTACTTTGCTATAGATCAGTATGCTTAACAAAGCGACGAAGACATCTTTTCTCCTCACTTCCCCAAATTTCCCACGTCTTGCTGTCTTTCCGCTCACTGATTTTGAAACTTTTCTTTGTTTTAGGCATTGATGGAAATGTTTCATCATGTGTATATCAGCCTGTTTCCCCTTCAAGCTGGGATTTTCATGATAAAATACTTCCAGAAGCGAAGAGTTTGAATTCAGATTATTTCGAGTATTTCACCTAGCTTCTCCGTCGAGCACGTTTTTTCAACAGATTTAACTAAAACCAAATGTCTTATATTTATATTTTTAGACAAACAACATTCGAAGGCGATATTTATTCACATATTTGTTAACACATCACTATTGATTTCTGTGTTAAATGTAACATTTTGACATATGAAACAGAGGTCTTCGACAGAAGACTACTGGTATCAATGAAAATGAATGTGCTAGGCGTATGTTTCAAATGAACAGACTATACCTATTACCGGTGACTTTCTATCGTACATATCGCTATGCAAGCTGTACACTGTAAATAACAGGAGATGTGGACCGCCAAGTGAGTCTTACTTGTCCGCAGCGACAGTCTTCTGCGGGTTTCCGCCAGAACGGTGGTGACAAGGTTGGTTTATTCTTCGTCCTCGGTCTTTTGGAATAGCATTTTTGGGGTAATGTTGGGAAACTGGCAGGGTGAGTGGAGACGTTTGGCGGTTTCAATCACAGATAAGAAGCACATAGAGAAGAAAACATATGGAAATTGTTTCCGTTTGTATTATATCAAGATATTGACGTAATACTCTCGCTGAGCACTTACACGGTATCACGTTATACCCTCCTCCAGTACAGTAGAGCAATGGGTGCATTCGGTCCCTGGAGAGTACTCAAAAACTCCTGCTCATTCATGCTCTTAGGAAGTATTTTTGGTGAAACCAATGGGGTGAGTTCAGTCGCATTCGAAATGTAAAATCGCACGACTAGACTCCTTCCAAGGACTACTCGTACGAAAATCAGAAGTTCTTGTTCACTGCCCTCACGAGGATGAACATGGGAGAAAACTCCATATGAATGACTACTTCGTGAATATCACAGCTGACATCGTTCACTACAAAAACGATCTGAGTCAAAATCTATGACACTGTGAAAAGTGAGTAATCGATAACGCATTGCAGGTGTTGGAGATTTATATAGAAATGTCGCTGTCAGAGTCCTCTCTGATTTTTACACTGTTTCGATAAAAGGATGATTTATAACAAATAAATCCCATGCCCAAATTTATCTATGTTCACATTTTATGTAAGAAGGAAGCATAAATTTGGTATAATTCCTATAAACAAGGCATTGTTGTCAAATACATTGTTATCCAAGACTAACAAAAACCATTCTAGCACCATAGCTAATACAACATCACTGTGGGCACTAGTACACTTTTATTCTATATTAACAGCATTCTCTCACTTAATGGCTCACTGGATTGGTGCAGAAGTATTGTATGTAAGTACTGTGACATCAGACACTGGATAATGCACCAACACAATCTGACATTTGAAATCAACGACGCATGATAATTAAGAGAAAAATCTCATAACCGAATCAAATCGGTGTTATATTGCAGCCATATTTTCGCAAGTGCAACTCAACCTATACAACACCATAAATATGTAGAAGAGTTTAAATATATAACACACACATAAACATTCCAGATCAATGTAAAATCAATGTAAAGGTTGACCTGAACCTTTTCAAGTTTTCCTACAGAATTCATGTGTCTCCATGCATGAGTCAAATTAAGATTTACTCAATTCGTTTTTAAATTATAGTGCCAATTCGAGTCTGTGTTACACTAAGGCCCATAGTAAAGCTCTTTAGTTGTAAGCTCGGGGGTTTTGAGTAGACGAACTGACCTCCAAAACTCCCCAGGCAAATAACCAAGTTCGACTGGAATGCCAGCCTTCAACATTGTATATTCTGTGGAGATTTCCCCTAGTCTGCGGACTGTGATCGTTCCTTATTATTGACATCTAGAAGAAATCATGTGTATGAGCTCCTTAAATGTGAAAGGCGCCTCACAGCAAATAACCATCTAGTCACTGCTTGTCCTGTAGTCCTGTTGTCTGCGTTGTAAACGCGCAGATAGATTATCTGAAATGACCAAGTATCACAGTGCGTTTCGTGTGCATCAATTCGAAATGTAGTGCTAGTATGCTGTATGTAATTGATACCTGTGGAAGATTATGCAGATTTTCAATAGTCGATCTTTGCGCACGTTTTGTGGGTACTATTAGGTTGGTGCGAAGTTAATTGCCAAAACGAACACTCCAGTTGAAAGATATAACTTGACCCAAACACAACATTCTTCATCAAGTTAATAGCAATTCGATTCGCAAAATCTTTCCTAATAATCAGGTTTGCATCATTACTATTATCATTTGGAAAAGTGATATTCATTGAGGGAAAGTTCTGAGGAATGGAAAGATTGAATAATAACCCCGATGCCTTACTGCGCCAGTTTTTGCCGGGTGAGTTTTCAAGTGAGAGGCTCAGCGCTACACTGGAGCAGGGGAAAACCAGCGTTTTTCCACCAGTGCCACCCCATCTACAGTAGATTTCCAGACATCAGCTTGAAATTACAATAGTAGGACTCTGATGTCAATGACTGACTAGGTTTGAGGAGGCTCCAGTCAAACACGCTCTAACAGCACCAGCAACTCCTGACACAACCTTCTTAGAGAGAAGTTCTGGTTTAGGAAAACTTAGAAGTCGGAAAACGTCTCTACCCATATCCATTCGCATTTCATGTTATCGTACAGAAACCCTGCTTCATTTACAGTTATTGTATGGTCCAGAAATGGGTCGTTTGGGACAATGAATTTGGTTAGAAAAGGTATGACGGCGGGTGAGGCACTGGTTGTCAGTCAGATCGTGTGGGTGTTCACATCCACTACTTTCTTAGACTGTTGATTGAAGTCAGATGTTCTGAAACTGCACTATTGTAGCACCCTTTCCTGCACTCATCGTCCGGATGTTACGATCCGGTTTAGGTTCCTTGGTTGCCCTCAACGCTTGATCGTCCAGCGACATCCCGCGACCAGGACCATTGATACATTTGAGTTTAAACTCGTAGTAAGAAAATAACGCGAACCCCTAGGTCACTGTCCTTAGGAAGTTGATTCCAAGTGAAACAAATGCTAGATTACTGGACACCTCCGCAACAAAATGATCGAGTTTGAAGTCATTAACTACGTTTGCCCAAGAATCGCGTCGGGTCATCATTTGTTTGCGGCTCTACAAAAAATTACTGAAAGGAGCTGGCCAGATTATTCATGCGGCTTTTGAAGAAGGAGCAAAACCTCCTTCAGATGGTCACATAAGTTGGCTTGAGATTGCTCAAATTCCGCAAAAGGGAAAACTTTATTTGTGCACACCCCAATATGGCAATTAATTTCGCACCAACCTAATATAATCATTAATGAAATAAAATCAAATCCCAAATTTTCTAAACATACGAAAACAAAACACATGACTCTTATCTACATTAACAAATCAATAGTTGTAATGGTCCAATTCGTGGAAAAGGTTAAATGTCGTGTAATGCGTGTAAAACAAACGCGGAAAAGATCAATGGCATGTCATTCGGGTCAATTTGTGAGAGCATAAACAAAATCAACATTACAAGAAGCTGTTTTCGAAGAACATCATCATCCACTCCAGAAGTGTACACCCGATTTACATGAAAGTAAAGGTTGCGCGGAATATCATACAGACGAATGATAAAATCGGTGGTGCAGCACACGAATCATGTAACGATGAATTTAAAGGGATGCTCGAAGAAAACGGTTACAACAAAAACGTCACTGCCACATGGCACCCATTCTCGCCATCTGATGGGATACCAATGGCGCTACCTTTTGTAGACGATCGCACATCAAGGGAACTGAACAAAATTGTTAAGAGCTCTGCCCTACCGATTCGGTTGATTTTCAACCACCACCGAATCTCAAAGACCTTTTAACATCTTCGAGGAGAAGTGTGAAACTAATATGAGGAGAAGTGTGAAACTCCAGACTGTAGATACTGTAAGGACTCAAAAAGCTACGAGAAACTGTCTACATGATTACCTGCTGTGGATGTGGGCAAAAGTATATTGGTGAAACTATGCGACCGCTCCATCAGCGCCTTCACGAGCACCGCAGAGCACTTCGCAATCCGAGCTCTTATCCCACGAACAGTTTCTCTAGACATCGCACGCTCGTCCATACACAAGAACGCCCACCAGATTTTGAGGTCACGGTTCTCCACCGCTTCTTAAAGAGTACTTCGGGAAGAAAGGTGATGAAAGCGGTGGAGATACGAAGAAGAACAAGATTAACAACAAAGAAGAGCGCTTGGAAGCAATGAGCTTGATCTCGTAAGAGATCACTGTCCAACAATCTTCCCCCCTCATTTCCTTGCAGGCGGCCGTTGGGTGAGGCGTTCTTTTCCTGCAATCTCTCGATCTCCACCTGATTCAACCGATGGTAATGGCGTTATAGCGTCGAAAGCTTGCCTGCTATTGAAGTCACGACAACTGTGAACTACTTATAAAAATCAACACTAATTACTAAGCGACCAGCCTACTGACGAAATTAGCGAATTGTTCTCCGTTTTCCCTGAACAAATCTATAACATCTACAGAACCGAGGTGACGACTTCCCAACGAACTTGGCCGTGCTCCGCATACCATCTTTTTTCACTCGATGACAGTAAACAAAATCTGTTATTTTGTTGTGTATGTTGGTACATAAGAAGAAGAGAAGAAGAAAGATTCAAAGCTAACTACAGTGAGCGTCGATGGCACTGCCATCGACGCTCACTGTAGTTAGCTTTGAACGTACATTTTATTTCATCTTTTTTGTACTAATCTAACCTTGTGCTGATGAAAATTGAGCGGAAGTTTCTCTTCTGCTATTCATTCTATTACTTTGCAGATATTCTAGTGCGGCACATAGTTGAAGAGACAGGGAACATTAGGGAATGCACGATCTGAAAGGATGGGGGGGGGGGGGTCGTACAGAGGTGGGGTCGGACTGGAGATTATTGGAGAGGGTCGTATCGAGAGTAGGTTTTTCCCATCGTCATGCTTGATCCTAATCAAGGATGAAGAAAAATATGGCATAAGACTGAAATGAAGTGAGAAATTGAAAAAGTCGATAACGGAATACCTGGAGAGACAGTGTAAGTTTCCATAAAAAAGCTACTGTTTGGACTGCATAACGGTCCAATATCGTTTGATGATTCACTAGCCCTTCATTACCTATTTATTAAAGCTACACTAGATCATGAAAGGATATCAATGTAGAGAGAGCACTGTTTCGCACTTCAGAGTACCTGTGGATAAACTTGTGCAATACACTTCTCTATCGAGTCGTTGCTTGCTGAAGCTGACGTCTACATATCGAGCCTTTTTTCCTCTTTCCAGTGGTCTAAGCGGGTACGAGAATGAATCATGAATCGATCTGACACATTGGATTTCATGATTCTCTCGACCGCGAATCATGATCACCCACCCACGCGTTATAATCTTGTAAAAATGTATAATTTGCTTTTCACGCAAACACCAAAGTGATGATGACAGAGAAAAAAGGAGGGAGAGGTTATAAACATGCAATATGTACCAACATACACAACAAAATAACAGATTTTGTTTACTGTCATTGAGTGAAAAAAGATGGTATGCGGAGCACGGCCAAGTTCGTTGGGAAGTCGTCACCTCGGTTCTGTAGATGTTATAGATTTGTTCAGGGAAAACGGAGAACAATTCGCTAATCTCGTCAGTAGGCTGGTCGCACATTTGTGTTTTCGGGTAAATCTAAAAAAAGTTCCACGAAATTCCGCTAAGAAAGTATGGAGTGGCTAGCGGTAATCTTCCTTTATAGGGGTATGTGTGTTATTTTTTCGACCAAATGCGACCCTCTACGAAAAACAACTCTATGTAGGTCAAAACCGCTACTCTCTAGGACAGATCTTTCCGATGTGTTCGAAGGAAATGGGCTGGCAATTCCGCAAGGGGTTCTTTTTTCAGAAAGTCTTTGTGGGTAATGGTACACAAGAGTTCTATGAATCAAGAGATCTATCTGAGTAACACCTCTGGTTTGCTAAAGGAGAGAAAGCAAGTGAGAGAAAGCAAAGCGCCTTTTTTGAGCTTATAATGCGAATAAAGAAAGTATCGAAATTGGAGAAATAGAGACTACTTCCAGAAAAACTAACAGGAATAGAAAATTTGGTGGGAAAAATACTAGTAAAAAATGTCGACTTCAAAGACATCCTATGGTGGTCTTCCCCATATGCGACCATCTTTTATCAAGCAAAACCTTAACAAATCCTACTGGAATCCTTAAGAATTATGGGATTTTCATGTGAGTTAACATTCTGGCGTCGATTAGGCCATTTATGTGAGCGGCAGTCCGAGAATTACTATTTTCTAAACTGCAAAATCTCACAAGATATCCAGCAGTTTGATATGTTAGCTCAAGTCATGCTCATCATGTGGAAAAGTACGCAAACCTAGAGCTGAAAAGCATACTCATGTTTTACATTCTTATTTGTTTGCAGACACGCATAGAGACTCAATTCTACGTGGCGCAGCTGCTGCGCAGAAAATTTTTGCTCAATACATGATTTTGTGCTCTTAGTGTCTATGGCAAATATATTAGAAATTGCCCAAAATCCTCGGCTTCTATCGGTCATGTGCAGCGCATAGAAGCAGCAGACCAGACAGAGTATATATGCTGAAAAGTAAAAGAGTTTATCCACCGGTTACATAGAAAAATAATTTTGATCGGCTAGATGTTCGAAATTACCCACTGTGCGCCGAAGGGACAGAAAAAACATAGTATCGTTTCTTGGAGGAGTTTGTGAAGAAGTCTGATCACTAGATTCATCGAAAGACCGCGGGTCACTAGATTCATCGAAAGACCGCGGGAGTACAAGGCGGTCATTTACCTCACGCCCGGTTGATGGCCAATGACTCCGCCATCTGCGTTTTGCTGAGTTACAACATTAGCATCGTAGTTATAACATCAAGCATCAACCCAGCTGAACAAATGCTGGCCGAATTTGACGATATGGAAAGATCGCCCAACAACGGAATTTGACAAAGGCGATGCTCATAAAGCATGAATGGGTGCCGCATTCGCGCTTAAAAGGAATAGGGACTGGACTATACGAGATGTCAAGTGCACAACAGGAAAACCACCAACCCGGTGGTCAGATTTCTTTACAAAGTCTTCCAGAGAAAGATTTGATTCGCTTCGTGTCCCTCGACCGGACAGAACCAATTGGGCAAAGCTGGCACGTGAGAGAGACAAACGGAGGGATCGCTGGCGCCCGCTTAGTTTAGTTGATAAAGTGAGTCTGCAGTTACTAAAGTGATAAGCATCGTATTACTTGATTTAAGTTTTACACGTTGTTTTATTTGAATAAAAATTTTGTTGTCACATTGTAATTTGAACACATACCGACACCCGAAAAATCAGCTCAGACCACTAATTGCGCCATGCACACATACATATTAGCTCGTCGTCCTGGAAAGAAGAGTTCCTGTAGATTCTGTATTTTTCAAAATTTCCTGCCGTTTGTTGTAAAACAATAACTAAGAGGTTTTCTTTTAGAATCGCTATAAGTAAGTGATATATTTCAAAAGCACTGTTGGAAGCCGAGCGTTGTTCCACGATGGGTGCTCCTGCAAACTGAGGGCGAAGTTGCTGGGTCGCAATGAATTGAAGTAATCACGTTGTGGATCAAGCAATGTTCGTATGTCTCGCCATTGTCCTACAGTCAAGACTCATCGCTGTCACCAGAGATTCTAGAAGTATCCCTCCTCAACTGTAGAATGTGCAGGAAGAGCGAACTGAGCGGTTCATATCAAAGCAAAATTGGAGTGCTCGAAAAAGAGACATTCTTCAAGTTTTTTTTCAAATTTTTTCTTTCATTTTTCTTCCAACTGCAAAATTCAAAGATTTCAAAAATTCAACAAAGAAAAAAAACAAAACAAAAAAATCAAACCAAGCAAATTTCAGCAGCACGGATTTCCTAAATTTTTGCATGAGTCAATAGAGCGTTCTGCCTCAAATAGTGAGATGTACTCAAAACTAGATATTTTGCTATAAAAGGGTCTACAAACACATTGTTCGTGGAAGGGCGTGTGTTCTTGAAGAATTCCTCTTTTTTGAGCACTCCAAATTTGGTTTTATATGAACCGCTCAGTTCGCTCTTCTTGGACGTTCTACAGCTGGGGAGGGATACTTCTATGTAGAATCTCTGGTGACAGCGATGAGTCGTGACCGTAGGACAAAGGCGAGACATGCGAACATTGCCTGATCCACAACGTGATTGCCTCATTTCATTGCGGTCCAGCAACTTCGCCCTCAGTTTACAGGCGCATCCCTCGTTGCACAACGCTCGATTCCAACAGTGCTTTTGAAATACCACTTGCTTATGAGGATTGCAAACGAAAACCTCTTAGTTATTGTTTTTGCCGTTTTTGAGTGCCTCCATAGAGCTGCTCTTTCAATTGGTCAAAACTTTTCAGCATCCAAATACGGCGAAGTGTGTTATGTTCGGCTTCGTCGCAATGCGCTGAGTGAGAATCTGTCTTCAGAATCGCAAAAGTTCCATTACGAAGCGAGTTATGCGCGCGCGACGCTTTGTGACGCGCTTTTGCGTCGTCGTTATATATGTACATAATCGAAGAGCCAAGCTGAAAGCGAAGTCTCTGTCATGTCCATCACTTCTGGCCCAGCACTGGTCTACCTGGGTTGAGATCAGCAAAATGCGATCATTGAAAATGAGATGTGCATCCTACTATACATTGCGCGCTTTGCCGATCTTCTGCTTCTCTTGGTTCGGAGTTAATTATGAAATGGGTTGCATACATGTATCGAGACTGCAGTGCATGTGGTGTCCAACCCTATGTGCTTGTCTTAGTTCAAAACTGAGGAAAGCTATTGTATAGTTGGGCCATAAATATTGGTCCAACGAGATTATTTTGACACGTGGGCGCGCTAAATTTTCGACTGTTCTTGGTGTGCACATCTCAATTTGTTTGCTCAGACAACAGCACTGCTCTTTCTCAGCAAAATGACGCCCTCATTAGGAAGAAGGTAGCCGCTTCCGAAAATCACCCTCTTTCAGCCGCTTACCTGGACTTCCGCATGTCTTCATATTTAAGACGGCTTTTTTTGTTTGAATTTCGTTTTTTCCTTTCAACCCGTGGTACATATCTATATAGACAGAGCCCATTTTTTCACTATTAAACCGAGTTCTTCTTGTCAGTTGCATTTAATTTTTACAAGTTAGAAATATTGTGAAACATTTTCTGAGCCGAATTTTTTCACAGTTGGAGTTATGTAATGTGCAAATTACTTTGATTTTTAAATTTTTTCCTGTTGTTAGAGCCGAAGCACGTCTTCTTTTTTCAAAATTCATCACAAGGTTCACCGGATCACTGACCTTTTTTCGAAGACAAAATCAATACTTTCCGTAGGCACTTTTATTTTCAAAGTCAGAGTTTGTTATGGGTGTTACTTTGGTTGTATTCTTTTCAATGCAGTTCAATACAGCGTGCCCAATAACAAAATTAAAACAAATAAATAGCAACTGAGAAAAAAGGGCGCCCTGAATTCATTCCATTTGTGCTTGTGGTTTCTTTTCAGTTAAACTCCCCAAATAATCTGTTTTCCTTCCGAGTGTTTTTTTTTTCAGATAAGCCAAGGGTGTCATTATACCACTTAGTTTTCTACGATGAAAATTAAATCATTCCCCATTTGTGTGCTTACAGTGATCTCGTTTAGTCTCAGCGTTTCACCTGCTTTGCTTTTTCCCGCAGCACTTTGACTGCATGACATTAGGTAAATAAACAAGTAAACGAGCGAACTGTATCAACAGCAAGCATAGATTACGGAGACATACATATTGCTTAAGAAATATAGCTTATTTCTGGTTCTGTAAGCAGGATTTACCATCTATGGTCGAAACCCAAATAAGAGCCCTCACATATTTTTGGAGGCGAAATGACTTGCTATTAGTCACTTCTGTGCTTTGGAACACCACTCCTCTTGGGGTTCCGGGATCGAACCCGCCGTTGCCACTACCAAAACAGCTCCTGAATAATGAGTGTTCCACGCCATTTGTGTGTCTATTAAAAATTCCTGGTGGATTAGCAAATTTTCCTCAACTAGCAGTTCGGAAACTTCACAGCAATAAAATAACGAGTGCTAAACGCCTGCAGATGAAATCAAGTTTTTTTATTAGGTGTTAACATAAGTCCTTGCGCCTTTTTTTCGGATGCGGTATCCTTCATTCTACAAGAACGCTGTAAATTTTGCTCTTAAACCGACACTTTGCTGCAGTTTTAAGCCTACGAAGTGGAGCAAAAGGTCAATAAAAAACTGCACAACTGACAGCTGCCTACATACTGTCTTTTTCACCTATTCTGCCACTTGGCAGGCTTCCAAGATGAGGTAAGTCTCGCCAGTTGTTATAGGCGAGACATGTTTTGGCACGTTTACTGATAGCGCTCAATTTTCAAGATTTGACGTGTCTTGTGTAGCTACACGCAAAACATTGAATTGCTCTAATTTTCGGAACACATAGTATCTACACCTGCATTCAGTTGAAGCTCGAAAGGATATCATCATCGGCCAGACGACCTGTGCTAAGTGTGAAAAAGATCTGTTTCTTGAAATGACCGATCATCAGCTATTTTATAAGCCCAAAGAAGACATATTTGGTCTCCATGACACCAACCACTTCGGCAGTGCACATTTCTTTCTCGAAGACCTGGGACCAATCGCAAGGCTCTAGTTATCCAACATTTCCATTGATGATGTTCTTCCGTGTTTATATTCTACAGAGCTTACGCCTTCAAGCAGCTCAGGGTATAATTTGTTATAAAACAAAAATGGGGTTTTTGTTCTCTAATTGACGTTTTTCTTCTTGCGTCTAGAATTAGGAAAAAAAAACATTTCTGAGAAACCACATGATGATTTATTGTAAAGAAAGAGAAGCGCTTTCAAAAGGTCCAGAGCACGCAATGGGGCAGAAAAAATTGCAAGCGAAAAAAAGTAGAAGGACTTATGTTAACACCTATTAGTTGTTGTTGTGATTAGTTAACTTCTGTTATTTCTTGATAGCTGAGCGTTCTGAAATGTTCTTCTCTATCCCGTGTAACAGCCATGCATCTCTGAACTATCTAATAGAAGTGGCTAGTGAAGATTTTTTTGAATCATTATTTTTAGAGAAAATTCTATGTTCAGGGTATAAGCATAAATTTTCTCCATATTGCCGACATTGTTTCAGATGACCTCTCTTTTCTACCTCCTAATCTACTCGATCATTACACCAGCGCTCTCATTCATCATTGGTGGCTGTATTGGACCAAAATCCGTGCTGGAGCGTCATCTTAACCCTGCGCAAAAGGCAGAGCTCCGAAAACTCGTCCACACCATGTTTGACGGCACGAATTCTGAGCAGGTTAGATTAGTTCGACGTAGACAATGCAGTCCAAGTCGATTCTGAGATTATTTAGGTACTAGCAAGTGCTAATACGTACGTTCATAGTGTTCTTCCTCCGCAGCGGTGGAACAGTATTCTTCCGGAGCTAAGGAACTATCAGGCGATGAGTCGAGAATGTTCGATATATTCACAGCTATTGCCAAGCGAGATGTATAAACAGCTTTTGGTGAGTAAATACAGAACGAATTTATGGCATCAAAACCTTTCATTTTGAATATATTGTTGAGTCCAAGATATAATAGGGAGAAAAGACTCGGAGACCAGCTTTCGTGGACTTGCATACTGGTGCTTATGACAGATGACTCTGATAAAAAAACAAGGAAATTAATAGGATATCATTTGAATAAACTTTCCTAACGCAAAACGCTGATTGTTTCTATCATTTTAGCGCTTAGAACCATTCCGGGGACCAGTTCTCGCAGATTTGGAGCTTGAGAGTTAGATGAATACATGTGAAGTTTTAGAAAATTGAAAAATCTCAAGAAAAAACAATACATATTGTATGACTTTTTCTCTGCATATCCTGAGAATTTAGCTAATTCTGGACATCACAATATAACGAATCGAAACTCGCCCATTCAAAAATCCGCACCTTTTCGCGGCGGGACCCATGGGAATGCGTAGCCCGCATTCCTACAAGTGAACGAGCGCGACGTGGGGATAGCCAATTTTTCATGCGTTGAGTGGACCTTTCATGGAACCTTAAGATGTCCAAGGATGAAATTTCATCCTTGAACATTCCAATCAGTGACGTCGCTCTCAAAAGTGGTGAGTTTTCGTTGACAGTTTTAGTTTTGTGACTTTTTTCATGCTGAAAGGCTTCCTTTCCGAACAAATACTGGTTATGGTTATATTAGTGTGTTTTTGGCAATGTTTCCCTCAACTTGGTGGATTTAAGGGAACGTTTACACTTCTTAGGTGCATTTGTAAGTATTTCTAATTGTGCTAGAGCTTTTCTGCAGCCTCCCATGTTTCTACTATTCGCGCCTTCTCTGTGACGATTGCTTCCATAACAGATGTCAAGATCCTAAACGATTCTTCAGTTTTATTGTAGATATTAACGCGCGGTCAGCCCAACAGCTGACTGGCGACCAAAACGGCGGCTTCAGAACATGAACTCTGTGGGTTCATTCTTCAGTTCACTTTTGCAAATGTTTGTTTATTGTTGTTTCTTTCTAGAATTTATCGCTTAGGTCTCTTTTAACACTTTTTAAGTTGAATATACATCCTATAGACGTGTTCACGAAGTATCATGCCGTTTCTTCGTACACGCAGTACTTTTTGTCCTATGATATTATGATGTTGTGCGTTCGAGATCTATGGAAGTAAACGATAAAGCATTACAGATACGACTTTCGAAGGGCTCGATCCTGCACAAATTCAACGAACCTTCCTGTTTAGGTGCTGCAATTTTGTTGGATGGGTTGGCGAACAGTGGATTTGCTCTACATACATATTATAGCCGTGGTCATCCAAATTTAGTTCTGACTCCTCCGCTGACACGGCTTCGCAACTGGCTGGCTTACTAATTTTCTCAGGCCCTGACATGTTCTTCTATTGTGTTAACGGGTTAAAACTGATGAGGGCTGGTAAGACTCGTCAAAATACACGTAGAGCGTGTCAGAACATGTCAGAACCTTTGGATTACTACAGTGCATTCGAGTTGCTGTAATCGTGATGAGCGGTTGCGAAGCGGTGCCATCGAAGGAGCCAGCACTGAATCAGGGCGACCAGGAGTATACTCACCTGTGTCTACGGGCTCTGTCTATTGCTTTTCGTCTACCTTCATATATTTAGAAGCCATGTAATCACAAAACCAAAAAAAAACATAGGACACTACGAATACGAACAAACGGCGCCAATCTCCATGAACACACATTTAAAATGGATATCTAGCGAGGAAATTTGGTAAAACAAAACATTTATGAGCAGTTTCCAAAACGAAACAACTACAAACAAACGATTTTGAAAGAGAACTCAAGGATAAACGCTCAGAAACACACTACCTGGACCGTATCAGATAGGACAACCAGCAGTTGCGCCGACTGCGCCTAACCAGATGCCAATGCATAGTGCTGCATGTAGTTTGAGATCGCAAAGCCTGCCCTCCTCCACGTTCTTATCCCCAACAAGGAGATCATTGATTAACATAGCTGTGTATCACGGTCGAACGTTGTCTTTAGTCCTCTCTAACATGTTGATCAATGGTCTTCTAGTCTAGAAAATTCTAGTGAAACTCTCGAAGAATTTTTGAATTTTTCCAGGTGTGATTTATTCCTTCGACTCCTAGAACGCGATGTTCTGGAAAAAAGAAATCAATGACCTGTCTAGAAAGGAGTGCACAGTTCCTCGTAATGATGATGACCTTACAGTTGATTGAATAAGTAATCGCACAAAGTTCTGATAGAAACAAGGAGAGATCAGAATTCCGGACAGAACCTTCTACCAATCTAGAAATCTAGTGAATTCCGGAGGTTTTTGAGTTTCAAGACTTTTCAAATATGTAGGTATAACAAATACAAATAGTAAAAAAAAAGTTAAACAAATGGGCAAATAAATATAAATAGGAACACCAACAAAATCTGATGAAATTTTGGGCGGATTTTTATAGTTAATTTCAACATACTGAAACTTCAAGTGAAAAAGTGCTCTCTCAAAAATTCTGAGCCATAGATTTCTTGGAAAAACCAGGATTCGCTCGAAAATCCTCCAGTGCTTTTCGAAAAATTTTCCCAGAGCCCATTTTTTCTTCCCTTTTCTTCACTTGTTCTATAAATCTAGTTGCTTACACCTAACTACCCTTGTTTTGCAGAATTCCGTGTACAAAGCCACCCAGCTGGGTGCAAACGACCACGATCTGAAGAGACTCGTTGAGGACTACCTCGACCGTGCACTACGCTCTGGGATCGTTTCTCAGGGCAAACTCCCCACCAAGGCAATAACCCCGCCTTCCTATCCACCGAAGGTACGCCGCTATCCACAACGGATAACCTACGAAAGACCGTTTTGGCCGAATTCGTCGTTGCTGAGGACACGCACCGCGATGGCTGCTCGCCCGGATCGATATTCAAGGTTTGAGTATCTTCCCGAACAATATGGGAAATGATTATTCCTGGGATGTAATGTGTCCGAGCTGTCGTTTCGTGCGTCTTCGTGCACCTGTTTTTTGTATCATATACTTGTGAAAATCATGTGCCTGTCTTTAAATTTATTCTTATGGTTCGTTACTCTGTGTGAAGATTTGCTTACGTTTATACATTTACCTCTCTTAGAATCACTTGCTCCCTCATAAAAATCCTTCCAAACGATTGGAAAAGGACGCCAAAAACCCTGGGTTTTGACGCGAAACACCAGATTCTGACTTTTCTGAAGCAACTAGTAAGCATCCCGTTGTGGAGGGGTCGGCGAATCCGGTACCAAAGGTTAGCTGGCAGTACCACATTTGTAAAACGTGAAGTACGTAAGCACATCCAATGAAAATATCATATGAAAGTCTTCTTCTTTTTGGCGTCCTTCCCTTCTGGAGGCGGAGTCCACTCTACTGATTCCTCTACTGGTCGCCAAATTTTCGAAATTACTTTACACTACAAATTTAAATGTTGTATTACTTTATTTTCAATTGCTCATTATTATTATTATTTTTAATATAATTTTTATTAGTTATTCATCATTATAATTAATATTTTTATTAATTTTATTTTCCGTTTGGGTCCCCAAAACGACGGGGACCCCAATTTTTTCCCACGCCCTCCTCCTTTCCCCCACTTTCTGCGTCCCCCACTGCTCGACGCCATTATGACTTGTCGTGTACCTGATCGAGGTGGATACCAAATACTTTTACTCAGAACCCCAAAAACAAGTTTCTGATCGCATATGAAACTTGTTTTCCCAAAAACTTGTCGACAACTTGTTTTCGCTTTTTTCACTGATAATCTGGCGAAACCAAGTTGTCGACAAGCTTTTGGGAAAACAAGTTTCATATGCGATCAGAAACTTGTTTTTGGGGTTCTGAGTAAAAGTATTTGGTATCCACCTCGATCAGGTACACGACAAGTCATAATGGCGTCGAGCAGTGGGGGACGCAGAAAGTGGGGGAAAGGAGGAGGGCGTGGGAAAAAATTGGGGTCCCCGTCGTTTTGGGGACCCAAACGGAAAATAAAATTAATAAAAAT
>KN727286.1:28154-39078 GCA_000816745.1 Ancylostoma duodenale
AACCGCTGTTGGTTAGGACACTCTTTTGGTCGATGCCTGGTACCTCAAGATTGAAGTCGATTTTGCAAACGCTATCGTTGTCAGCCTGAATGGCGTGGCCGTACCATCATAAGTGTGCTTCGCAGAGATTGTTCGTTATTGCCGTGACGCCAAAAGCTCGGGATGTCGTTGTTGCAAGTCGGGTAATGTCAGCCATCCATCGTAGCATTTTCATCTCCACGACGCTGAGCCAGAGCTCTACTTAGTTGGTCGCGGCCCAGCCCTCAGCGCCATAAAGAGCGACAACATGCACAACCGTTCAATTTGAGGCGCTCCGGGATGCTCCTGTCGCAATGTACGCCAGTCATTGAATACCATTTCATCCAGGTTGCGTTAACGCGCGCTAAGACTTCACGTGAGAGGCTATCGCTGGACGAAACCGTTGAGCCGAGGTACTTGGATGCATCGGTCCTTGGGGGATTGGTGCAATCAATTTTGATTTTCAAGATGCGGGTGAAAGATTGCGGGTTTCTGCAATTGTTGTGTGACGGTGTCCATAATGATGACAAAAACAAGAGAAGATATCCTGGTGGAGATCTACGCTTTGCTTCGTAGCTGTAGGCATAATTCACCTTCACCTTATAATGAAGACCACAACTATGCGTCCTTTTGGTTCATTATTCTTGATTTTCTAAGGTTCTCTGTTGATGGTTTTATTTCGGCCAGGTTTCGGCATTTAATGCCTTCGTCAGACCTTAATTTTTAGACACAACACAACATCATCCACACGCAAACAGACATAGACGTTGAATTTTGACTCTAGGACCAGCACAGTAGAGCTAACCTATACAGAACAATTTATTGAAACAGAACAGAGCATAATTAAACGGCGACAAGGAAGACATGGAACCCCACCCCCCGCTGGCGGTGATAGAGTGGGGAATACAGAAACGAGGGTGCTAATATAGCCAAGGAATCTAATCAGCTGATCAATCGCAACACTTCCCTTGGCTCTTCCCCAGTGTTGATCTCTGGTTCATGTCTCCTTATGTCCCTAGCTTCCGTTATGTTTCACTCCGTCTTCGTCAAGTGACGATGAGGAACACGGACTGAAAACAGTGCTGATGGCTCATTCGTGGGTCTCAATTTTTTTTGCACGTGCCCCCACTGCATGCAGTGAGGACTACCGACTAAATTTCACCAGCTTCGTCTAGAAGTTTGCATGTGCTCTGTAACTTCTTTCTTTCCATAGAGTGTGCACGAGACAAGACTGTACAATAAAATTCACATAGTTTTATTCATCATATAGAAATCTGGTACAATTCATATATGGCACTATATAACTCTTGAGTACAAATCTTATTACGTATAAGCAATGTAGTCTTCGTTTTTAGATGGAAACGCTTGAGATGGCAGATGAACACATGATTTTATTCTGTTCACTGCTATTAGGGTTATTGATCATTCAGCTGGCTGAAGGACTTGGTTGGATTTATCGTAATCGATGACCATTTGCAAGAACGACCGCAATTTATACAGTTCGAGGAAAAAAAACACAAATAGTTTCTAATGGAAATGGCTAACGTGAAAATTTGTGGTTTCGCGGTCAAGACAATTGGACCATGTGATGTAAATTTGCCCAGGCTTTAGTGCACAAATAATCTACTGCAAAGTTTGGTTCTAATGAAACACTACTGAGAAGAGATCAGGCTGAAACTCTGTCTTCGCGTTCGAACCCAATAACGTACTAATCATGACGTTGCGAAGAACGGTGGGCGGGAAAAACCAATTTTACGCACTGGGACCCAAACTCGCTAGGTCCCAGGGCTTGGCAATGGAACGAACCTATGGCGACTTCGAGAAGGTCCAAAAAGCCCTATACACCAGCAGAACGGGATTATTAATTACATGACTCCATCGATAACCTAACAATTTGTATCACATACAATGCGAATTAGGTACATTTTTTGGTGACGTCAGACTATTTGATGGCTACCGGGCGTAAAACAAGTAATATGAAACATCTGTGCACGTAACAATTGCGAGACGGACAAAAAGGTGCCATCTCAGCATGTACACATCTATCTGAACATCTATGCTACGAGAACCCGAATCAATGAGGAAAGTGGGAGCGTAAAAATCGATAAAACAATACGAACACACTGAGTTTCACGACTGAGGCGCCGAATTATGGCAACATAGTATACGACGTGCTGTGTGGAGGAGTTTTGGGCACTAGAAGAAAAAGTTCAAAACAATGACCTCAAAGTCATGAAAAGCTCAAAACTCCCCGTCCCAACTAACAGAAAGTAATGATCAATGTGGAGATGATCAATCAATATTGTATTATTGCTCACCGGAAAGAGCAGGATATTCGAACTTTTCCTACATTCATTCAATTCATCTGATTGAAGGTATGTCGAAGAACGATCAACCAGAGGAAACTAATAGAAGGTCGACTTACAAAGATTGAAAGAAATATTATTGGTTAATGACGACCATCCAACGCGTCAAGGTACTTGTAGTCGATTAGGCGAGGGATAAGTATGTGCCTGAAAAGAAAAACAAACAGGGATCAGTACTTTGACGGCAAAGTCCGTCTACAAGACTAATGAAGTTTACATGTTCAAAGCAAGAAGCAGTGAAGTGGCTTTTCATGTGGGAAAATATTGGAACATAAAGAAAAATAACAGAAAACTAATCAAACTATGTTGAACCAACATATAAGTGAAAAAGTTCAAATTCATAGTCTACTTAAACGTATTTGAAGATTGAGACCTCTCCGCTAATGTAGCCTTGCATAACACTTATTTGTTTATCATTTGTTTACCTAGAGATGAAGAATGTTGTTTCAAAACCATAAATACTCTAACGCTGAAACTTGAATGACAGTGTCCACAGCTCGAGGTCGCGCGCAACGGTCTTTTAGTAATTCTCAAGCTGTGGCGTTTGCATAATACTCGGAGCGGCTCGTTTCGAAAGTCAGTCCTCACTCTGCAGCTTCGGCTGGGGTCGTAGTTACGATCCGCTTCTACCACCAGTACGAAAGGAGCAGGTGGGGCGCAGCTACTAGTAGGTTTATAGAGAGACATCTCGCACATAAGTCATCTGACCCTCTTCTATTTTGCATATCCCTGGTTGGCAACGGTCTTGTAGTTTCCAGCCGGACCCTACGGTTTTCCTCATGGGTTTTGTCCTGTTAGTAGTATTAGTTAATAGTACTGCTCTCGTTTAGCAGGATAGTGCCCGTAAAACTGCTTCGTATCTAATTTTCGCACTTAACGCATGTGTTTTTATATCACTAATCCATCTCAATTATACTGGTATAATAACCTCACTCAATATAATAACATCAGCTTTAACCTCACTATTATTGGCACACATGAATCACTGCCGGGTTGAAGTATCCTATCTGATTTTAGCTAATAAAACTCAGTAGTTTATCTGGTAGTCATTTGGTCTACGGTCGTTCGGCCGTGGCTATTCATTAACCCATTTTCCTTCCAATTCCATCTGTTTTACTCGTCGTATTCCTCGCGAGAGGTTTTTACGAGGCCATGAACTTCAGCAAATTCTACTGTTGCAGGCTAAGTTGTGGCTCAAGAACAACTGTTGGCCATATCGTCGCTCATGTCCGCCGACTAGGTGAGTTTAGTCTAGCCTCTAGTGGTATGAGAGATGGCGCTAGGCTATGCAACAGGAAGGCTGAACTCCCAGCTGACGGGATCACAAATGGCCGCTCTCGGCCCAGCGAAGGGGCTCCGTTCGCCGCCGGCACAGATCGACAAGGGTCAGTCGTTGACCACCTTCAGAGGGATATCCCCATCGGGCAGAGTCAGGGCCCTACCCTTGGCGTCGCGAGCCTTAAGCTCGCTTTCCACTGGTGGGCTTAACTAATCCCACGAAGCATCAACAGTTAACACACGGCATAGTTGTGCATGAACGGAGAATTTCTGACACATAGTTGGAGGAACATGTGTGAATAAGGAACCTGCGGCTGTTTGGGTGAACGCTACGGAGAAGGGGCAAAAGAGGTTAGATATGTGAATCGTTACAAAAACGAACAAATATAAAAAAAATTAAGAAATCCAATTAAAAACCAAATTTTGCTTGACAGGAAAGACAGCAGTGAGAATTTCATAAAATGAGGAGAAAAAAAATGGAAAACTTCAAAATGAAAATGAATGCGAACCTGATGGGTAAGAAAAAGAAGCAGACAATCGGGAAAACCATTTCGATGAAAGGATATGGCGAGAACCCGAACGCACACAGAATGACTAATTGTAACAATTGACAAGCGGTAAAAAGGTGCACTTTCCGTTGCGGGACCTTACGTATGTAGTGAGTGGGAGGATATGCTTGCTGAAAAAGTCGATAACCATCAAAATCACTTGTATACATGAAGGGTACCATGAAGTACCTGCTCGGTGATAAGCAGTAACAATCGTTCGAACATTTCGTTGCCGGAGAGGGAAGTGAGGGCCATGTACAAGAACAATCCATGCAGGACAGATGTCGGAATCAACTGCAGCGGATACGGTATCAAGTAGAACGTCGATACGAGGATCAGCAAATGTGCAATTAACGTTGCTACGCGTGTTTCGCGCACGTTCATTATCCTAAATTTCCCGAGAATACTGATGTTCATTCTGGAGTAATTTATCTCGGAAATGAGGAAAAAACGTACACTTCATGCACGTGTCCTTGTGACACCCGCTCCTCAACGTCAGCCAGTGCTCTAAGATGTAGCGGGGAATGAGGCAACGCCCCATGCATCCACGGCAGACCAAACATAGACAGAAAAATGTTCAGCAAAGCCACTACGAAGAGATCGAGGTTTTGTGTTTGCCCTTTCTTCAGCCTGAAAATGTCACAGATGAAAGGAAGATGACTCGCTAAGAATCACATAATGCTGTGCTATTGCATGGGAATAAACTACTCATGCATGGTGGGTGATGATGTGCATTTTGAAAATGAAGGCAGTTGGAAAGAGTGCTTTTGGAGATGCTTTGGCTCAAATGAGTCCCCACACAGTGAAATTTGCTCCAAAGAATTTTCAACGTAAACAGACGCCTTTGATCCTGTTTCCCAATACATTCTACGGTTTTGGTTTTCTAGAATTTTTGTTGATGAGATTTTTTGTCTGTTAAAACTTCGAATCAAAACATTCGAAAACTCGATTCTTTGAGATTTCCATTTTTCGAGTATATCCGGGACTCGAGAACTCAGAAATGGTAATTAGGTGTGTTACATTCGAAGAAGCAGGAGAGAAATGCTGGCACAAATACTCGAATATCGTCGCTTTCCATACGGACCGTACTTGAGAGCTAAACTTGGGTTGCTGCTTAGAATTTAATAAAAATCTTCGAAAGTTAGGAAAGACGGTTTTGCAACCGATTTTGAAACTGGATATTTGAGCTTCTTGGGACTCAACGAAACTAATCAAGATTCATATCACTCACTTGTTCTGCGGATTATTGACGATCGCCGATGTGATATTTTGATCCATGAAGAACAGAAACGACAAAGAGAATCCTAGCAAAAGGCACACAAAATATCCAGATGGACTCATTGAGAAAATATTTGCTAGTTTCATTACTGGCTTGGTCTCATGGAGTTTGAAACGATCCTCTAAAGACGGAGGAATCATTTTTATAAAATTCACTTATTAGCTAACAATGGAAAGACGCACTTGCAACCTCAGCAAAATACCATGATCCTACGAACGACATGATGAGGACGGAAGCCGGAAGAGCGTAGTCGGCTAACCATTCGCGACGTGATCTTGTCAGGTATGGCGTCTGGAAATAGAAACAAATTTTCCAGTATTAGAGAAAGGGTATCGAAATTAGCCAAGCATGAAAAACGAAAAGTAACCTTTCTGAAATTATAGAGAAAAAGTCCTAGCCATAATGTGCCAAACATCAGCAGCATGTACAGTATAGAAGTGTCCCTCCGACATAGCCCAAACGCACCGTCTTCCTAAAAATTTGCCACGTTTCCATGTTCACAACCCTTGTGGACAATCACTGTACCTCATCTCCTGAAGCCGTTACGTTTATAAAGCTTGTAGAATTCTCACTGATATTTGTTGAATTACATGTATAGTTCTTGTAGAATACTGAAATATTCACTCATTTATTATCGCTTTTCCACTGCATTCGGAAGTGCACGATAACACTGGCGTGAACAATGGAATAAAAGAACAAAGAATCCAGTGTAAAGGAAAATGTAGAGAATTCATACACTTTGCAGATTTCTTATATAGTGTGGTGCTCAAGTTAAAGGCCCTACCTCACCTCAGAAACGATTTTGAAATTTTAATCACAATGGTATGTATATTCCCTCACAAAAAAAGCTAAAAACTCCTTTTTAAACCTCCAATGTTTATGGAATACGATACGTCCAACTCCTACCACAAGTCAAAGTGTTGTAGAGCACATTGAATGAATTTTAATAAATGAAAACAAATAAAGAAATAAATAAATAGAAAATTATAAATAAATAAATAAGCAGATATTTGTGATCAGCACGTCAAATAACCCCCATGCAAAGTCTCAGAAGATTCCGCGACACACCATTACTACAGTATATTTACTGCAACCGCACCAAAATGGGATACTATTGTACTTCAGCGGCACCACTACTGACCCAAACCTCGAAAAAAAAAGGATTTTGCTGAAAGCAACGGGGATAGTCGAGCGTGCTGAGTACGAATATCATACTCATTTTACATGACAATGTCGATTTTATTGATTTTATCGTTTTTTCCAAGTTCGACTCATCTCTCAAATTTCTCTGAGAAATTGCATGTAGAGGGTTTGGAAGGTGCTGATCACGAATATAATCGCCGTTTCGCATCACAAGCTCGATTTCGTTGATTTTCTCCAAATTTTTCTCTGCATGGCAACGCATTTTCCGAATTCACTTCAGTTTTCTACGTTGAGTCGACCTTTTCTTCAGAAATGTTTATGATATTTGTTACTAGCACTTTCGGAGACCCCGTGGGCAAGTTTCCATAGAGATCCGAGAGAACGTCCATACAGGTAAAAATCGATGAAGTCAACAAAATCGATAATGTCATGCGAAATCTTACTCTATATAAAGCGTAGACCCCTCCCCCCATCGCCGCGCGAGGGATGATAGGTCACGATGCTATTGATCACCTCGCCATGCCCCACCTCCTCTGCCCACCGCCACAGGCTCATTAGGGGGTAAAGGCGGCGGTATGACACGCCCATGGTACATGTATATGTGCAACATGGAAATCTTCAAATAGGACATCCAATTACCAACTATGACCGGATATTTTGGATGTTGAAGGCAGGACGGGGAAGATGTGGATGAGGCGGATGTGATTTCGCAATCCAGGCCGTGAATCACCCAAAAATAGAAGAGTTGAACGGAAATTCCTGCTACACTTCTTTTTTTAAAGTGTTGAGTTATGAAAAAAACTAGGATGTAGCAGTCAGCGGAACAAATCATTCAGTTCATTAACTTAATATTATGTTTATCAAATATGAATAGCATGTCTGCGCATCTTTTCGTTTATTTATGCTCAAACCATGCAAGTTCGGAGTATTAGCGCTCGCACGAGTGACAACGATTTGGCCACGTGAGGATCCGTGTTGCCGCGGATACTCAGACAATGGATCACGTTGATAATCTTCACATTGAGCATGATAAGGGTTAACCTTCAACCGTTCAAGAGCTATGCAGCTTCGCAAAAAATCACTGTCATGCGTAAAGCGCGACGAAGCTATGCCTCGTGTGGTTTGTTTACATGGCCTAAAAGTAACGTGGCGCTCGGGTCCGAGACAAGGAGCCGCGAAGCGATGCTTTGGATCGGGATTTACCTTTTTTTCAGCTTAAATGGCCCAAAAATAACGTTAATGTTACACATGGGTCCGAAACAAAGCACTGCGAAGCAAGCAAAAACCTTTCTAAATGCTCTTACGATTCTTATCCTTTGCTTACTGGTTGTGAGATAAGAGAAATGTCTGTTAAAGCGACCTATAGTGGCGCATTATACACGCCTCTTTTTTTCTAACACTGCAAGGGGATAACTACCTGGCAGTGGCGGACGCAAAAAGTGGGCGGGAGGGGGGGGCGTGGGAAAAAAGTGGGGTCTCCGCCGTTTTGGGGACCCAGACGGAAAATAAAATTAATAAAAATATCAATTATAACAATAAATAAATAATAAAAATTATGTTAAAAATAATAATAAAAATAAACAATTAAAAATAAACTAATACAAGATTTGTATTTGTATTGTAAAGTAATTTCGAAAATTTGGCGACCCATTCTCGGGGGGGGGGGGGGGACCTGGGTATTTCATTTAAAGATAAACAAAAAACCTACTTTTCCTTAAGGCGGATATGCTTTCTACAGTGAATGCTATAGCGATAAACAAGGAGAACATCTCTTCAGCAGACCTAAAACATTGAGTCTTAATTGGGGTTACTTTCAAGAAACTATTCATTTTTCCGGTACTACACACTATAACCCTTACAACAGGCCTTTGTTTGGTAGATCCGTGAAATGAACTGGTGTAAGTACAAACCTGGTCGCCAATTTCATCAGACTGCACAACTCGGTGGCTGAGTAGAGCACAAGAAACAACTGGCAGAACAGTCCAACACAAGCGTACATGTCGAAAAATTCATAGCCCAGCTCATGGGAGATTTTGTGGATCACTAAACTAGTCGGATGAAGAGGTTAGAGAATCACGGATACATTATGTGGATACCTTCAACCTACCCTTAATATATATGGCTAACGGGACAGTTGTGAGCAAGATGATCATCGGCTGACCGCCAAACAACGAGAAAAAAATACCACCAATTGCTTGAGCAATAATCACTTTTCGAACATCTGCATGAGAATATTTGAACGAATTTTCTTTCTTTTTTTCTGGGTTTTTGCAGGGCAACTCACTAATTTGTCCATTAGTATTGTCGTCGTTGAGCACTCCAAAGGCAATAGCGGGCAGAAGACAGGCAAAATAGAGAAACACAACAGTGGAAAACAATTTCTGCGTCGTTCGATGACCAGTGACACCATCGGTGAAATCCGACGGGTAGACGGCCAGGCGTCGTTTGAACTCTTCGGTCAGGCCACGGAACGGGTACCATGCATTAGGTCCGAACTGTAAAATTAGAAAATTGCCATTTTCGGAAAGAGTCGTAAAAAACAGTGTTGCACAATATCACACTGCAGCTATACTGTCGCGTCGACAAAGATGGTGTAACCACCAACACACATAGATGTTTCAAAGTACAGATTCAGGGCCAAGTCAGGTTCCAATCTTTAAAGGCAGTGTCTCACCTCAGACACACCGGCCGAGAATTTGATCGAATTCTTGGTCAGTGTACGAGACGCCTCTCCCCTTTCACTGGCAGGCTGCAATGCGAACACCGAACAATGAGATCAACTGAGGTGTACAGGAAGACATGACGCTTCCTCGCCGATAAACTCGTCCGCGCCAATTTGAATTGGTCCCACGAAAACGGGTTCTTGACAGTTTCATCAAAAATCATATAGTTGAACTCAGCGTGTCGAGCTGGCACAGATTCTGTTGATATCCCAGAATCGAAAATGAGGTGAGGCACTGCCTTTAAGGTCGTAGTCCAAAGTCTAGGGGCCAGCTAGTTTCTATCTATCAGATTTTACGAGATATCTATTGTTTTTCATATTTCCTTCTCCGACGCTAAACAACTTGCCACCTGCACATTCGCCCATAAGTTAATATCAATACAGTAATATAAGTAAAACCACAAGATGTAACGAGGTCATGTTATAAGCCGGCTTGATGGACACATGAGGTATTTGGCAGGAACGAGATAGCGGCTCGACATATATTTTTAGACTTTTTTATTTATCGCTTATTTCTTGATTAACTGTACATCTTCTGGAGTGATGACTGAAGCGATCGAGGAACCCATCATCATCACCCAGCAGGACGGTAACCACCATCTTCAGTGGAACCATGGGCCATTCCAGCCGAAATGATCGGATGTCGGAGTCGAATAGAAGTGAACCTATTGGAAGGCGATGGCGTTATTTATACAGCTGCCGCGTGGGAACGGTACCCGAGGGCACGGGCTTTTGGGAAAATACCATATTCTCAGAGACCACCGATGGGAATGGCGCATACACACCAGGCAAGTGTATTTGAACCAGTGTAGGACGTCGATCCAGAGAATTACACATTGCACAGCTGATCCAGACGGGGATAGAACGTAGGCCGAAGACTGAGAAGCAAGCCCGCCGCACATGAGACGGTTGCCTCGTCCAGCATAAGTGCTCAGGTGGGGGTGGCAGCGGAGGAGAGGGGGGGGGGGGTGGAAGAACACCTCAACCAATTCAAGCAGTTGGTATAAATTTATTGGAGTTCAGAGCACGCCTTATAATGGCAAGGGAGCTATAACTTCCATAAGAATTTGACTTTGTGGCTTTTATTTCAAAAAAAAAATTCTGGAAGGAGCTGCACAAATGGAGGGGGAAAGACGGCATTTTCCAACTACAACTCCTTAAAATACTGCATGACACTCACAATTTGCTCCTTGGCCTGACTAAGGTGAATTGAGGTCTTTCGTTCGCGCCATTGGTTCTGGTCCATAGCGAGTTCCTTGGCAGCCGACAGAAGTGTTGACCTGGATAGAAAACTTGGAAATTTCAAAAATCGTCGAGAAAATTTCAAATGATTCTAGGGTTTTTTCCATTCAGAACAGGGTTACAGATGCTTCCGAAAAATAATAATAGGACTTCGACCAGACCTAAAAGCTTCCACAGAATTAGCCATAACTAGACGTTGTCGGATTTCCATGTCTGCGAACAGCGTCGCAAAAGTCCTGGTGGTCTCGAGTGCGGTTTTTGTACCTTTCTGAAATTGCGGAATTTCTTGGAGAAGGAGTTTAGGAAAAGGCTGTCTTGAAACATTTCG
>KN727287.1:16746-28941 GCA_000816745.1 Ancylostoma duodenale
TGATCTCATATAACAACACTGTTAATCAGCTCGGAATGTTACCATTTCATATGTTGATGGTATTATTTACGACGTTATTCCAGACCTGTTTCAAGTTTTCCTGAAATGAAGCTCTGTTTAACAGTTCTATCCTACATACATAAAAACAGATAAAAAATGTCCACAACTGGGCGCGGATGATGGTTAGTGGCAGCCGGCTTCCAGCAAAGGGGAAATCTTTAGGTAAATCTAGTACTGACTTTCTAATTTTGAAGTTCTGGAATTATTAAAAGTAGTGAGAACAAACCATTGATCTGGCAACTAGCCGGGACTTCCTGTGAGAAAATAATATCCCTTCCTCATTCCGTCCACTACACCGGTCATAAAGTAATGATGAATGTGGTCACTGTTTCACATCCTCCTTCAGCCCAAATTTTCAGAGTTAAATCTACCTGATATTCGGGACGATGTTCAAGGAAATCGGAAACTTCAGAAGTAGTCGGTCTCTCCTCCATGAGCACTACTGCCATTTTTCCAAATATCGCCAATTTCAGGAATTCTGTTAATTCCAAAACCAGAAAAATTAAAAATTTGGAAAATCATGATTTTTTAAACGCTTAAAACAGATTTTTGTTGCTGCGAGCGTATTCACTCGAGCATACGATTTAATGAACGTTAAATTTTTTCGTCATATCCGGCTTAAAAGTCCTGAAATTTGAAGATAATTAGAGAGACGCAGAGGGACGGCCCCGGGGCACCCATTCGCCACCGGCTGCGGAGCGAACCGTATCTGCCACAGTAAGTAGGAATATGATTAATGAACATGCAACTGAGCGAAACGGGTTAGTAAAAAAATTCCAAACTCGTCGTTCCTCTACAATACGTATTCTATAAAATAACCAATCACGCTAACTCGTTGATTTATTTAATGTTTTATGGATCCCAGAAAATATAAAAAATTGCGCTAGACGTGTCCTTTGCAGAACAAAAGAAAAAAAAAACCTCCTGTTGTCGCGACACTAGTTAATTACATACGTCGCATTCGGGGCAATGCAGATGAGGAAGTGATGATAGAAAGAAACTATCTTTAACACATTGACGACCAGGCGTTTACCGTATGCCATGCGCGTTGGAACAACACACATTTGAGACTGCTATGGCCGTATGGTCCCGAGCACTGATACTATTATATTCTAGAGCAGATAATCCAAAACAGAAAATATTTCGGAATCTAATCTTGAATTGTCGATGTTATCAGAGGAAAAAGTACAATATCAAAGGGAAGCCTACGAAACTTTCCCTTGCAAGCATCTTGACATTTTTGATGTTTTTTCGAGTTGAAGGTATACTTTTGGATCAGAAACTACAGGGAAAGTGTCCGCTATCTCACTTGAAACAGGATCGCCCAGGTTTAGAGGTGATTGTCCAGCCGGTTGCACCGGCATTGTAGAGGAGCTTCGAATTGTTTTAGAGCCTGGAAAGGCGGACTACAAGTCGACTTAGGTGTCATTTAATCGCGATTCTCTAGGAATTTCACGATATCCCTGTGAGACTTCTCACATGTTCTTAATGTCCACATGTAAAGAAGCATCATCTGATTGCCGCCCATCGCACGACTTTATCCGGCTGGTCTACAGACGTGGTAGATGCAAAAGATGAATGTAAAACTATCCACTGTCAATTCTTACTATCAGATATTATCTTTGCCCAACGCATTGACTTATCCTGTCCTCTGCAGCGAGGAAATATGCGAAATCTGTGTTCATCCACAGCTCCGATGTCCGAGTGGTTGGATCTCTGTCCTGCTAAACAATCTTCCCACTATAACAATGCACAGCATAGTTCCTCCTTAGCGCTCTTTTCGGTAGACCGCTTGGCATTCCAGCAAAGCACGATTGAGAGGCTGCTTAGAAACTGACAATGGCGACGGCAGAAATGCCCAGCGAGGAAGGGAGGATGCAGAGAAAGTCCCCACCACTTTGCGGACCCGAAGGAAGAAACAGCACTACCGAAGGTACCAATTTTGAAATAAAATAATTGCAAAACAGTATTCAAAAACTAATAAAAATATGTATTGAGGGTAGAGGGTGGAGGAGCGGTCGGAGAGCGGGGCTGACCACACCGTTGCGAACATTAATTTTGTCAAGGTGTCTATATTTTCTCTCTCACTCTACCCCTCTCTCTCACTATTTCATCTTCCCACGATACCACGACTACCGCACCTCATCTTGCCACAAAACGACAATTCGATGTCTGGTGGTCTACCACAGAGCGTAAGGTGGAACTATTGCAGATGGATGTGGACTGGGTGGACACGTCTATTGTGTGGTGCCATCTAAACACACTGCGTGTACTTGTTTTTAGCCACTTTTGTTTATTTCAAGATGATTTGTTGCTCATTCGCTCTATATCCTTCTCCAGGCTTTTCTAGATGTAGGTTTTCGCTCTTTGTTTTTTAGATACTTGGATACCTAGGCGGCCCGTCTTCAGTCTGTTAATTTTTTTAGATTGTTCAATTTTTAACGATTTTTTTGGCAATTCGGAAATTTGAAATTCTATTTTTGTTACTGTTGTTTATACTTTTTTCGTTCCGATTTCTTTCCTTTCCCTTTACTTATCCATATATTTCGGCTTTGTTGCCTAGCATGCTGAATAAAAAGCTCTTCTTAAACCTGAAACATTAGCAGGAACAAGGAACAAAAGCTCTAGAAGGTATACTATACCAAAAAATTTGTTGTGAGCATATTTGCTCTTATTGATTTTACCTTAAAAAATGTTACTCAGTGATGCCGTTATAGTTAAGATTGTCAATGCAAATATAACTCGTTCCAGAGTATCTTCCACAATATGTTGATTATGACACAACCAGCGCTGAAAGGCTCCATTTTGCTTCTAACTAAGGGAGAATATTCGTGAGAACGCTGGTTGCGAGCAGCCTTCAAGCCGTGTCTGTGTCTTTACCACTGATTGCAGATGTTGTGGTTCATTGCTCAAAAAGACAAAGCTTGTATGATCTACAGGTTCAACAATTGTTTCAATTTTTGAAACATTCGTTGTACATTTCTTACCTTTCAGACAAGAAAAGAAGTTTAGAAAAACCTCGTTAATAGAATTCAGGGCGCGTACGGCGCAGTGGTAAGAGGCTTGCTGCGCACGCACATGGTCGATGGTTCGACTCCGCCCGAGGCCTTCCAGCCCTCCGGGGTCGGTAAATTGGTACCAGAGAAGCCATGGGAGGATGAAGCAGTGAGTTGATACATCGGATGCCTCCGAAAATCACTGTATAGGGCACATACGCATTCAATGCCTCTACGAATATCAGAAGAAGTCGAATGCGTTGCGCATCCCACAAACGGGATTGAATAACGCCGCCCACTTTATCCACTTTATCATACAATTCTACGTTTACCCATTAATCCATCTAGAGAAGCGATAAATTCTGATGTCGTCGAACTGGAACGAGCACATCTCCAAACCTCGTCATTTTGTTTGCCACGCTGGCAATCAGGACAAGCTGCTCAAGGGCAGCATTTGCTCTCATACATTTTGCTATATTCCCAGATTTAGCGCTACAATGGAAACGGACGCAGTGATCAATTTTGTTAGATCGTACGAAAAAGGTGATTCTCAGTGCTACTAGTTCAACCCATTTACGAAGGATGACATAGCTGCAGAACTCGAAATGAAAGGAGGGGAGTGAAAGCAAGTGCTATCGTAATGGGAGAAAGTGATTGCAAACGAAAACATCCATTCATTCCATGTTACAACTCATCCTATTGGAACGCTGGTATACATCTAATCTCACTGATGCTGGTGTCTGTGACACAGAATTGCTGAGACAACAGCTAAGTATCCAAAAACATTCGAAATCTCGGGCACGAAATTTTCCGTGGGTGCTGTCTTCAACGGGCGAACTGGTTCACATCGATAACTGTATTTTTGCTGATAGTGATAACAACCAGCAGGTCAGTATGCCCGACACCACCCAGGTGAATCAACAGAATACATTTATTTTTTTGTTCTTCCATTGCTTCCCTTACAAGACAGCACACCGAAGACATGAACGAGGAAATACAGAGATCAAAAACAGAAAATAACGAAGAGGGATGGGGCTTCAGGTCAGGTTAGGAGTGAACAATTATTGATTCTGTTAGATTTCAATGATGCTAGGACAAAAAAGTGAAGGGAATGTGGAGGCGAGGGAATTCTGTTACCAGTAGACTCTCACAGGAGCCGGTAGCCGGTCAGGAAACATTGCCATTGGGAAGACACGATACGGTGTGTCAGCTGCGTCGATAATCTCTGAAAAGGGCTTATATTAACTTAATTTATACAAAAACTTTCTCTGTCGTAAAATTGCTTGCTCTCATAAGCTATAACTGCTATAACCTAAGTTACAGTTGTATGTGTTAAGAATCTGATTGTTGCTCGGATCTACCCAGGTCGCGCAGCAAAATTCTTTGCAAATTCTTTGTGTGACTTACTGCAGTACTCCGCTGCCGTTTTGACATGTTTTTCGAGAAAAATCAGAAATTAAGGAATATCTAACATTCCATATATCAGTAGAATCGCCACAAGTCGCGCTTTCTGGAAACATCAAGTGCTTGACAAGAGTGCTCAACGACACCTCCATTGAGGCTAGAAAACTCAGTACGCCTACCAAGTTTGTCGCCCTAATATTTCTTATCTTTCAACTTTTGGCTTATTCGCTGGATGAATGAAATGTTAATATAGCAGGCATTCGCAAACGAGTAGCGTTAACAGCCAAACTATCTGGACTAGTAAATAGGCAAATTCGTCATTTTCCCTTCTTAAAAAAGATGATATTTTCGAGAAGACTTTTGCAAAACCTTCACTAGAGTTTGCAGAAATAAAGCATCCTAGTGTTACCGCATGAACGCTGCTTGGAAGTGGACGTTTCTGTCAAGAGTAGAATCCTGTATCTCTTAAAATTATAATAAGAGCAAAGAAATACGGATGTGCGGTTATAATACACACGTAAAATGGACTCCACCATAACCTTGCTTTCCAAAACTTTATCGTAGCTCAAATGCGGGAGGCCAGGATTTTCCACCAACAGTAGTTGGAATACTAAATCCAGCCAACGGAACTGAGTGTGGAAACACATCACAGTTTTCTATTTGTCGTAATTGGGAGCATCAGCTTTTTTCGTCTTCGAAACTGTTCACTTGATTGGCAAGGGAAACATTGGCCACAATCGCATGAACGCCGGAAGGGCCGCATCTTGCCTCTTATATTGTTGTGCACACGTTGAAATGCTAGTAGGCATTTACCCTCAGGCCACTGTGCCTAGCACATGAATAATAACCATGTCACAATCAAGTAAAAATTATTGTTATTAGTTAAATGAAGTGAAAATTATTATCACAAACATTAAGAACTTTATTTCTGAGAGGTCATTTCAGGTTGGAATCAATGAGTCCTTTTCTCAAATATGTTCGGTGACGAGTGATGTACCGGAGAGTCTTTTCATCGCCTATACTTCTTTTTATATACACTACCGATATTCCTAGTTTAGTCATTCGGTACAATGTTTCTCACGAAATTTTTGCCGATGATGCAAAAAGATACAAAAATTACCAAAGCAGAAATGACCATACTGTTCTCCTATCAGCAATTACAGCAAATGCTGACTGATCAGACACATGGAAGCTTCCCTTATCGGGCTCCAAAGCAAAACTTTTCTATTTCGGTCAACAATGAGCAAGGAACTTTTATTATCTTGGTGGAAGTCAATTAGACAACACTGACACCATTCGCGATTTGGCTTTTACTTTTGATGCAAAACTAATGTTTGATGACCATTGCAATATTAATGCAACAAAGGCGTATGAAACTGTACGTAACATTTTCAAATACATGTGTATGAACTCATCTTTTTTATAGCTTCCAAATCTTATCTGCGACCTATTCTTGAGTATGGTGCTACAATCTTTAGCCCGAAATCCAGACGTTCAATTGCAAGACTTGAAGCTGTACGAATAGTTTTACTAGGAAACTTTGGATTACGCTACATGGGCATGACAACACCTAAATTCCTCTGGCTTTTGCACGTAACTGAACATTTAAGATACCTTAACTTGCTGCACGAAGACGAAAATATTATATGACCTTGTCATGGTCTAGAGAATTATTTACAGGAAAGTTCATCTACCCCTATATAAGCTCTACGCAGTGAAACTCCTCTTGCACTAGAGGTGGTACATTCAAAATTAGGTATTCTATAGCAAGAAGCTCATTGCGGTCGTCTATCTTCACACAAAGGGCCGGATCTGTTTTTTCGAAATTTTCTTTGAAAAAAATGTATTTTGACGTGGTCCCTCTAGCAGCACAAAAGACTTGTAGACAAGCTTCTCATAGAAGCAACTTATTAATTTTCGCTCCTGAACCTTCTAGAGCTGTTTCCGTTCTTCTACAGATTTGTTTATAGCGAATACAAGAGTTTTTTTCTGCATTGTGTTCATATTTCTTTGATGTGATCTGTCATATAGCATGATATCCCCACGAATGAATAAATAAGTAAATAAATAATTAAACAAATAGATAAACCATCATAGGTGTCGATGTGATGGATGCTCATCTTCTCAAAGGATGTCATGTCTTCGAAATGAACGGCTTGAAAACGGGTTTTCGCATATTTTGAAGGGAATCATGTACATTTTTGCTGTAGTCATATCTTGGCGATTGGATGGATTGGACGGCCTCCGTAACATTTCGAAATGGGATGAATGAAATAATTTGAAACCGGAGGTGCCGATCCTAGATCCATTCTGCATTTCTGCAAGACTCCGTTGCCAAAGAGGAGATGGATGTTCTTCTATGCAGTGCATAGATCATGAAAATGTACGTCGGCAGGCAGCAGTTCAGTGTACTTTTTTGCACCGCATCCATATTTTCGCGCATAGGAGTAAAAATCGCTCCATTCTAATTCAGTGAAGGATGCTCGTAACTTCCCGTTCAACAAAGCTTATTGTTAGCAGAATTGGACAACGGGTTCGCGATCATCGTCTTCGAATTACGAGATACATATATTCCATTTCTAAATGCCTTGGTCACTGGTGACCTTCCTTTGTGAGCAGGAAAATAAACCTGTTTTGAAACTATGCGAAATGTATTTTTAGGTTTTAGTGAGGCAACTGCATTTTAGCACCAACTTTGACTTGAATGAGAACTAGTTTCTTTTCTGAGATAGCTGTCTCGGAACGTTATTAACAATGGTCTCTCACGATAAAGTACCAAAGTGTAGACGAAAAAGTGAGATTTGTGGAATCTACGGAAACGAGGTGTACGAGTCCTGTTGCTGACTTTTTGGATAAATAGATGAATCACACAACTAGGCTAATTCTCCCAGTCCTCGGTTCAACAGTCCAGATGCACTGCTCTATAGGATCCACAGTACACGAATGGAGTGACAAGCAAGAATAACAAGGAAGCGTGAAACCACTCAAGGGTTCGTCCAGACCACTAATGTCACCTAATTCGAAAGATACTGATCGATTATCGCACAATTGCCACCCGCGCGCGTCAGGCCTTGGTAAACAGTATATAGACGTCGCCGGCCCTGTTTTCCACCAGGTAGGACACTTCAGCTTCGATAAAGTGATTAATATGATGCTAGATTGAGTTAGAACACTTTTGGGCCAGGCATGCTTGTTTCTTCCCATGATAGGTGTAAAACGGCCTGATGCAACACGTGTGGGTGATGAGGCTCCGTAGACGACATTGATCTCACCTTGCAACATCCTTTTGTATTCGAGTATATTCGAAGGTAATGATCGACCGGCCACCATCGCTGCGAACAGAACTGCAGAGAATAGATAGCTGAAATGGAATTGTTAAAGACAGCATCTTCAAAAACCCTACTTCAATAGTTTAGGTTGTGAGATTGAAGATCAGCTAATGCACCACATGTCATTTCAGCTTTCTCTGTCGCTTTATTCTCAGTTCCAACTGTTGGGATTAGCTAAAATTCAAAACGAAGAGAAATTGAGATCTCACTTGACTGCAGGTGCGAATGCATTGCTGTATAATTGTATATATCACGTATAGAATCATCTACAAAAAAGTGGTAGAGCCTTCAATTAAGGAAGATTCTTCCTAGTACTGTCCACTATGTTCCTTTTCATGAGAATCTGTGCCTCTGCTTTGTTTCGGAATTGAATCAAGGGTTTTGCATGACTTTTGTTAAGAAACTATAATTTTTTTTCTGAAAAACGAGGAAGAGGTTGAAAGTACAAACGCTACCCTGATGAAGTTCTTTAATCTTTCAATCTTAAAGTAATCTTTTTGTTAATTGTTCAAGGAGAGCAAAAAGTTGCTTATTTTTAACACGTTCGCGACATACGCGCTTTTGCATACGTGGGACCCGTGCTCGACCGGTCGAGCACGTGGTCCCACGCGGTAGCAATTTTTCCTTCCCATATAAAAACCACGATTTTTTCGTTATAGTTATCCTTTCTTTCGTAGTTCTCGAAGGTTTCTTCCATTTCTGTTGTCTACTGATATGTCGTTATTAGAACTTCTTTTTTTTTTGAAGTTTATTGTTTTTTTAATTGTCCTAGTACAAAAAATCTAATGAAAAATTTTGTGAAAAGGTCTGTCTTGCCCACTGCGTGTGTGATACTCTAGCATCTCTGTTACTATGCTACTACGAAAGAATTGGCTAACTGTGGCCATTTCACAAAGATATGACACTAAATGTAGAGTGCACGACCGGTCGTGCACGCTGTCGCGAACGTGTTAACCTTGTTAGCCAGATGGATCCTAAGATGTATGCACCCATGATGCCGTTTTCAAATAGGATCTTCTTGCTAAGCTGCCTCAGTCTATTCCATTATTTGGACGAGATTATGACAATTAAGCAAAAGGGTTTATTGGACGAGCATTAAGCATGGACTGGGCAGTAGCTCGAAATAAACTATAAGAGAGAACAAGGTGCAAACTCGTGAAACCTGGTTCAACAATGACTCTCTGCTGAACATGTTTAAGCGGCATCTCAGGTACCGGTGCCGCCCCACGTGAAAGCAAATAACGGGAACTTTCTAGGACTGGCGCCAATTGTGCCCCAGTACGCGAAACTTACTGCGCGTGGCATAGGTGACACCGGTTCGGCCCCACATTAAGTAGGCATGGCCGAGAAATTCCCGGTAACGGCACAGGAAAAGTGCCCACATGGATGATTCTGTTCGAAGTTTCTGAGATCTACCTTGGAAGTATTAGCGCGAATGTTCAATATGGGAGCTTGTGGTCCGAGGATGGATAAGGATACCACAGCCTAGTTTACGGAGTACTACCAAGAAACCAAGGCACAGTATTGCTCATTTTAATGCTGTGTGTGTAATTTTACTACACTTTGTTAGTCTGCATCTTACAACGAGAAACGAGTAATTTGCAGGCCACATGAGAAGATAAAGGATATCAATGAATGATGCTCGGAACATAGCACTGCCTTTATAGCATTCTCCCACGTTTGTTTAAGAAAAGTTGAGAGCTGCGCCTACGTTGGACGAATAGAAATAGAAGACCGATAACTTACAACAAGCGAATTTCCCGCATGATGAACGTGTCCTGAAATGAGGCATGATTTTTTTTTCAGAATCTCATGCACTTGCGGACTTTCTAAGGTCAAACACGGACGCATGATATCAGTGTGATTCAGAAGGGTGAAGAATGAGAATGAAATGATCATAGACAAACGGCGTTCACGACCGAAAGAACATTCACTCGTGCTTGGCAAAAGCTTGAATCAAGCGTCGTCATCATTAGCAGGTTCTGTGAGTCCAAAACAGCTCAAGGGAGGAGCAACAATTTGCTGTTGCTGTTTACACCTTTCCTTAGTAGACGAGTTGGTAGCAGAACGACATAATGACGTCGTACAAAGAAAGACTTTCACAGGAAGAAATAGGCGCCTGGTGATTGAATGAATCTTTTTGGATAATGAGCGCAAGCAACTATAACACGGAGAACAGACGCTAAAGCGCCTTAAATAGGGAGGAGCGAGACAAAAAAATCGCTCAAATTAGATATGTATGTGCATGCGCATTCTACGAATTAAAAGCGTTGTTCCACTCGATACAATGAAAATTTGATTCCATAGGTAAAAGGATAAAGTGGTCAGCGTTAATCAATCCCGTCACGAGGGATGCGCCACGCATTCGACTTCATCTGGATATCGTAGAGGCATTGAATGCGTATGTGCCCTGTACAGTGACTTGCGGGGGGCACCCGATGTACAAAGTCAGTGCTTCATCCTCCCAGACTCCTCTGCCACCAATTTACCGTCCCCGGAGGGATGGAAGGCTTGGTTGGCCTCGGGCGGGATCGAACCATCGATCGTGTGCGTGCGCAGCTGGCCTCTTACCACTGCGCCACACGCGCCCCGATTCCATAGGTATTTGATGAGAAGAAGGAAAATTTTCCCTGGTTTTCTGGGACTACTATTGAGGATATTTGACTAACTTGCGTCTACAAGATCGTGGTTAACGGGAAGTCCAGGCACAAGAACACTTGGATGAGATTTCACTTCGTGTCGCTCATCTAAACCGCTTTTATCGCTAGCTGGTCAGTTGTTCAGGTCAGTCTTGGTTTCAATGAGTCGTACTTCCACTACAGTATAAGGATAGATCAGGTAGAGGTTTGATCATGATTCAAGGCGATGAACAGCGAAAAAACAACAAAAATGAAAAGTGAAGTGTTTTTCGAAGGGAGTGAAAGTTCTCGGAGTATTTTATCCCAGAAGAGGGAAAACTTACATATGAATAGGGTTTCGGGGAAGAGCTGCTGTGCGGCGCGGTTACTGCAACCCACAGACAGACAGACACCGGAGAAATACTTTTCTGTTTTCACAAGGTCTTTCTATGGTGAAAGTTTGCTTTCCACAAATCTAGTAGTCATCGTTGATTTCAGTAAGGATCTTGATGAACTAGCCTGAAAACCTTGATGGATTTTTGAGTTGTTCGAAAAGTTCCGCGATACTTGCAGCATATTTTTAGGAATAAATCTCTCCCATTAAACTTTAATTACAATTAGCGACGTATTCATTATTGTTATCCATGAACTATAGGGCACATATCATTTCCCTTATTGATTCATCCTCGTGAGAACTCCAATGGCTACGGATGTTGTGAGCTGTGGAGTGGGATGAAAAGTAAGGAGTGAACTGTTCTCAAGGCAGTCTTGCTTGTACAAACCTTATATTTTATGCAGTACTTCTGAGCTGAATACTCCTCGTTGAGAGATGATACCAAAGATGAAGAAGCCCTGGGAATACTGATTTTGCGAAGGAGAATGTGAGAATTTGAGGGAAATTCCTCTGAGATGATTAACTTGCAAAACATTAGAGCGGGACTCTGTTAATTGTTGTGAGGCTATTCTGCTCATTTCGCTTTGCTGAAGAGATTCAAATGAAATAATCTCGAAGGATAACCTCCTATTCTTGTAAAAGTCAAGCATTAACGAATTCAATTCATCTTGGCAAATTATTAGTTTATCGTGTGCAAGGCCCGAAAGCCCTCACACGCCTGAAACGTAGAAGCTAAGGCGCGTTAATAAGGCAGTTGCAGTTAGCCTCTAATTAGAGCAACTTTCTAAGTGAAGCATGCTCTCATTTGCAGACCTACGAATATGATGCAGTCATGCCTTCACACTGTATATCCAGAGAGGATCCATACCATGAACACCAGAGCAATGTTTCAGCGAAAACAGCGAACGGCAGTAGCTGTGACTGTCTGCATTCTGGTTGTAATTACCATGTTTTTCTTGAAAGTTCCTAATAAGTGCTAGCAGGTGTTCTCTGCCTTGAATTAAGGTGTGTTAGCAGTATACATGTACTATGACGGCATATTACACATTCATTAATGGGCCATGGCGGGCCCTTTCTCCATCGGTGGACCCATATCTTGACGTGTTCCTCAGTGCTGGGCCACGGCGGGGATTTCTCCCTCGGTGGACCCGTATCATGGCGTCCCCCACACCAATGGGCCATGGCGGGCCCTTTCTCCATCGGTGGACCCATATCTTGACGTGTTCCTCAGTGCTGGGCCACGGCGAGCCAGTTCTCCCTCGGTGGACCCGTATCATGGCGTCCCCCACACCAATGGGCCATGGCGGGCCCTTTCTCCATCGGTGGACCCGTATCCTGGCGTCTTCCTCACCGTTGGGCCACCGCGGGCCCTTTCTCCATCGGTGGACCCGTAT
>KN727288.1:3833-28236 GCA_000816745.1 Ancylostoma duodenale
GGCTATGTACATAGCTGTAGTATCTACATAGAGTGTCTTCGATTCGCCGTGTCCTGCCGCCGCACCGCCAGCCATGAAGCGTGGCGTCCTGCTGGCAGCGTTCCTGCAGCCAATCAGCCGAGTATCGATCCTCAGCAGGACGCCACTTGGGATGGCTGGCGGTGCATTGGCAGGACAGGGCAGATCGAAGACACTATTTAATACTGCCACAGCCATGTACAGATTTAATGACTTCACCTATGACACTGTTAACACGGCACCAATATTAAGCGGAATCATAACTTCTGTTTTTACTAGCAGTAGTCTACAATAACCAGTGATGCATTCGTCAAATTCATAATCTGCACTCAGTTCAGCGATTCCATCGATTTAAAAGGACTGCTTTGATTGGATGAATTCCGATAGTGTATCATCGACCTGTCGATGATCCTAATGGAGGCCGGGGCCTGTCCCACACTTTTACCACAGTTCCATATCAATGTGAGCGTAGTGCGATTGTTACGGTATTGCCAGATAAACCCATTAGAGCTCAAATCGTGTACTCTCTCGCTCAACTTATCTTCTCTCATTGAACTGAACCACCGAAAAAGGTCTGTTCAGCAGACTTTCCACCCACCGTCTCTCGCACCAACTAATAGGTGGTGTTTCCATGAACTCCTGGACAATGAATTGTTTTTACGAACATTTAGTTCCCTAGTGAATTGAAAACGTGGTAGTCTAAGGGACTTAGATACAGGGCGTACGTTGGAGGGGAACGACTTCTCGCCCGCCTTTCATCGACTCCCCGCCCCTACTCTCCCTGTCCAAGAAAAGAAAGCCATTCGCAAATTCCGCAACGCAAAAGTAAGATGGCTGGGATGTTATCTCCTATCCTTTTTACATTAAACTTTAAGTAAATTTGTGGCGCACCTAAAACATAATTGTTTAACAGCTCTCTTAATTCTTTTCTTATTGCAGTGTTTTAAATAAAACATAAGAGCACGCAAATAATTTAAATGACACAAGTCCGATTGTGGTTCTCCAGAAAAGAGAAGGAAGCGGGGATCAAGAACAAATTTGAAACTGTGTCTTAAATTTGTTTTCTGTTTCCCTAAATCTCCTATGGAAATGCGCCAGCTGAAAACGCCAGGCATAGGATTTTCTTCCAAAGGCTAGAACAAAGGCACTTTCGCGGCAAGTGGACAACTCGAAATCTCAACTGACGAATTCGTGCCTATTATTTCTTGAAAAAGTTGCACCGCTTCGAACAGCCAATGCTTTGTGGAAAGCCGCAGAACCAACACACATAGCTTTCTATACACGCAATGGGATTAGATGGAACCAAAAAACGACACAACACATGAATAAGAACGTTACCAAGCGAAGACCACCCGTGAGAAGGTGGACATCTGAGGAGATGGTGGAAGGTTTGACAGTTTTCCATGAAGAAATTTCCTTACCAAACAGATTCCCCCATTTATGCACTGGTGATCGCCACAGTCGTCAATATTTGTGGAACAGTTTCGACCGGTAAATCCAGGCAGACACTCGCACCTGAAACAGTTTTCCGATAGGAGGTCCGAACAAGCAGTGAAAGCATACAGTGTAAATGAAATATATTACTTGTAATCAGATCCTGTCCTGTGACACTTGGCCCCGTTCTCACAAGGGTTCAGTCTCTTACTGCAGTATTCCAACTTTTCTTCACAGTACTTCCCCCCAAACATCGGTCCGCACTCACATCGGTAAGAATTAACCTAAATTCAGACGTTTTCAACTAGTGCAAGGATTTCTTCTATGGAAATCTCACCAGGTCGATGCACCTGGCTCCGTTTTGACACTTATTCTTCTCGCAGTCATCGATGTTCACTTCGCAGTAGTCTCCTCTGAAACCCTTGGGGCAAACGCAAGTGAAACGACCTTCCTGGATTACCTGAAACATGAGCCATCACGATCTTATAACAAGATGAAGATTAATTAAACATGTGGGTGACTAGCGCTTGTTTAAAAGACATGAGAACGCTATATTGGGGCAATTATCGCTGTGACTTGTTGGACCCACTAGGGATATCGAGACCAAGAACGAGACTTCGTTTTGTCTTTGCCAGTTTTTTAATCAGGACTTTATTCAAATTTTTTTTTAAAGTTTTCCAAAGCAAGGGAGACTTATGTTACGATCCAACACAGGGCTCGTTTCAAAAACGTCGACAGGTGAGTATTTGGGCCTAAGATTAACATTTCTCGCCTGTCTCCTCCATATAATTGCACTATTTCTCGAGTTCTCTCTTTCTGGAATATCTTCACAACTATGTTCTTCGGCGAAACACACTATATGTTTGTAATGTAGTTAGAGGAGCACATATTCAAATCCGATCGTCCACAACACATATTGGTATGGAGCAGATTTTTGACATCATCACACAGCTGTGGTGAAGATGGTGTGAAATTTTTGAAATGCTGTTCCTTATCGACCGATCATGTTCGCTGTCACTGTATTATTCAGAATTACAATAGGAATATTTTCAACTAAACTTCGCGTGAGCAACATTATTCAACCATAGCCCTGTATCATTCGTGGCCTTCGACCTACAGGGTGCGTCATACTCAGGCAATCGTGGGGGTTGACTGCAGGGGTGCGATTCATCAACGCCTAACCTGTGGCTACGGCCTGGTTTGCGGCCGCCGCGACGCTAGCTGCGATTCACGAGCGCGCGGGTTGGTCACCGGCAGGTCACCGACGGGCCAGTTCCAACCTAACGTCCGAAGGTGCGGCTAGCAGTTGGTTAGACAGTTAGCAATCGGAAAATTGCTTGCGAAATTGCACAATTTCGAGCAAATGGATAGCTACTTGTACATAGATGCTTCTGAGACCTAATATTAATATTTTCTACTGCACAATTTTTGTCCAAAATCGCCTTTATCGTGGAAAGGGAAGTTTTCAAGTTAAAAGTAAAAACAGTTCATTGCGTAATTATTAAATGTTGAATACAAATTTCCGAATTTTCAGAAAACAGTTGGGAAAACTGAATACTTTAGATGGAGCTCATAATATTGGAAAATTCGGATGAAATCTTTAACAGTACGCTTGCGGGAATTGAGAATTTAACTGATGCGACGACAAATCGTTTATCTACGAGTAGACCAACTACTTCAGAATTTCTTCGGAAGGAAAATAACGAAAAGAAGATAATCAGTAGGGATAATCACGTAGAGGTTAGGTATGGCCTCGAAATGGCATACATAGATGAAAATGCTACTAATTTACGAAAGCAAACAGATTGTGAATGTTAAAATGACTACCGACAGTCAATAAAACAAAAAAGTGGATCAATCGTATGAACCCTTAGAAGTCCAACATATTAGTCCAATATACAGTTCGTACAACAAAAGAAATGGAATACTTCTGAAGCTATCCATATTTGGAATCCTTAAACCTTTTAGTTATTAAATCATAGGAGAGCTCAATTAAAGTTAGAAAAGTCGAATATTCCTACGTAAAATGCACATTACTAATTGTCCAATTCTACTATAAGAGTTTCATCTTCATGTATTGCTACTAAATTTAAAATATTTAGCAACTAGTTGGGAAAATATCCAATAAAACATGCGGAATAAGAGTTTCTACAAAGATATGGCGATCCAAAATGCGTTTATCGGGGGGCTACTGGCTGGTTAACAAGCCTAACCTGCGCGCTCGCTAATGCATCGCAGGTTGCGTCTGCCCTGTGGTTACGCTAGCCAGCTGGCTTACTAGCCAGCGGCTAACGCGCTAACCTGGTCACCCCCAGTTGTACCTGGGGTGGACTCCAAATCGCGGGGCACTTACCCCCCACATATCGCAGATGTCCCCCCACGTGCCCTGGCAGACGTTCCCCCACGTGCCCTCGCGGCTATCCCCGATCACGCAAAGGAATGCAGCTTCTCCACACCCGTTTAGATGACGAAATTTTAGAAGATTACGTGTGCTTTTGAGCAGACTTCGCCAATTTTTCACCGAAATATTTTCCCATTTTACTCAAAAAATACGTGTAAATCTCCATAAAATGAACGAAACAATTAAGACTGGGCGCAGAGTTCCCGACGCCGACGTCGACGTCGTGAGCGTCGTCGTTGCGGACGCGATGCTGCGGCGCTTCGTGCAGCGCACTCCTTCCACTGGAAGAATACAGAGCACGTCGCATTCCACCTTCGCGTGCGGTTAGAAATGACGCGACGCTCTCCGACGCCGGCGCCGTCGACGTCACCCCAAAAAGACGTTGACCTCGGATCAATCCCCATAGTGCGGGATCGACGCTCACGACGTCGTTGTCGGCGTCGGGAACTCTGCGCCCTACCTCAGCGAAATCTGCTGGAATGTGCTCGCTGGATGTTCGTCGATCTATTCTCGGGGACAGCCCAGGCAGTAACACCGCCGTGGGTTCACAGCAAAAATACTGCTCATGGAAGAGCAAACATTCTGCGTTTTGAGTGTTTTACACACCCAAATCCAACTTGAGTGTTTTGACCTGCGCCGAAGCCTTTCCTAAGTACACCCAGCTGACGTGCGCCGTACATTAAGAGGGTGAATTTTCCTTAGTTCAACTCGCAATAATTCAACGGCAGCACGTCTGGAGAATCGTGGCGGACTGGAGCACGTCGGGGGGCATGAGCAACACGTTATTCTCAAGCAGAACGTCGATATCCGCTTCCCCAATTCAAAAAGTGGGCGGGGCGATGGGGGTTCTACCTGATCATCGCCCCTATAATTGTCTGAGTAGGTCTTTGCACAGGAATAATCATTCTCTGGTCCTATAAGGAGAGAAAGTAGAGGAGACCGGTGATTCAGATTTGTTTGCAGTTTACTTGTAAACTAAAATTCTCTTTTTAAATTCGAAGATTCTTCCTTTGTAGTGGCACAGGCCTGGAGGAAAGGAGGTGAGACACCGACACAGGCTCCCACTTGGTTGAGTCAAACTCATTTCAGGGTTTCTCAAGTGCTCAGAAAAAGAACCCAGATTTCTGTCAAACTAAGAGAAGTTCTTAGCCTCTAGATGCTAGAAAACCGTAATATTTTCCAAGACAGGTACAATAACACGATCAGCTATTGTTTGTCGCGATCTTTTGCTTTGGTTAAGAAGAATGATCCCTTCTGCCCATAGTTCCGTCACTCCGTAAATTCCAGAATAGCAATTTATAGATTTGACCAAGTGATGTGATGTTGGACCATTTTGGGGGCTCAGTGAAATTCGGAATCTGGCTAGTCATTTGCCTATTTACTGAAGCGACTTTCTTCTGATGGGTAATTCAGTTTACAAAACCTGTAGAGGAAAGGGTCAAGACCAGAGAGGAAAGGGTCAAGACCAAACTCACTTTACAGACAGCGTTGTTCAAACACGGATGTCCATAGCAGGCGTCGATCTCATTCTCGCAGTCCTTTCCATGGAATCCAGCAGCACAGTGACAGCGATAGTCACGACCGCTTGTGGTCTCACAGCGAGCTCCATTCTTACACGGTGCAGTCACACACGCATTACATTTGGCAGATACGGATGCCGGGACAACTCCTCCGCATCTGGAATTCGAGATGAATACGTCAGAGGAGTGATTTCCTTTCATATGCTCATGTAATTCCTTACTGGAACTGGTGAGAACGAGCAGTGAGCAGCAACTGGTTGGCAACATTCGCTGGAGCTACACATCGGGCTATGCCAGCCTCGACGAATTTCGACTTGATCCACCGGGAGAACCATTCCATCCGGCAGTCGCAGTACAGGGAATTGCTTCCCACAGCTCTAAAATCCGGAATTATTTTGACTTGCAACTTTCTTCGAATAAAAAAAAATTGATTCACATATGGGTAATGTTCCCCAGGCTCTCGAATGCAGTTTCCGGCAGGAGGGAGATGTCATTCCCATGCAAAGATAGAATCCTCAGCGAGTGTAACCCAGCAAACGAGCGCGGTTGGAGGCACTGCAACAAACAAATCCTCAACTTCTAGCTTCTAAGGATGAAAAAAATAAAAAAAATCTGCGGCAGAGATGGAAAAAATTGAAAAAGCAAAAGCATTCGGATAGGACATACTCTGAGCTTGTTGTACGACAGAATAAGTGTAGACAACTTAGTTAGATTAGCGAATGTACCATCCTCGATAGATTCCACTCGATTGTGGGACATATCCCTAAACATATGTTGAGGTAATCTGTTGCTCTCACTCTCCAACTTACTAGTAAAAAAACTGACAGTTTAACTAAGTTGTTTAGCCTGCTTATCTGATCGATGGGAATTTCATCGATCGCGTTCGAATCCAAGAACAATTCCGTGGTATCAACTGGAATTGCAGACGGAAACGCCGTCAAGTCCTAAACGAACAGTGATCAGAAGAGCTGGAAAGGATTCGTTGGTATTTGATACATAAACTTTTATTTTTTATTCAAAATGCTAATATATGCGCGACAAATCCTGTTAACCCATAATTAGTAATTCAATAAGAAGGTTATTTTGGTAATTTATTTGCTGCGAGAAAGGGCACCACTATATGTAAACGCAAATGAAGCGCAAAAATCATGTATCTACAAGTACTACTTTTATTATCTTTCTGCCGAAAAATATACGTATACTCCAACGAAAAATTAAGAAGGTCATTCACTAAAATATTTCATCCGAAGTAAAGAAAAACCAACACAGTTGCTACTTCCTACAAGGAGAGTCATATGTATGAGTGAGAGCTATCTTCAAAAAAACCGTTCAACTTTACTGCATTTACTTGTTTACTCAATAAGTGACGATAACCATATGATCATAATCTACCGAACTGTGTAATTTTCTGCACAGCCACTGAAAAAAAAAGAAACTAATTGGCGCAGTGTTTCAGTCATGATAAATTACTGCATTACTATAATTACTGTAGTCTTAATAATTACTGTAGCCTTACAATAGCACAGGTAGTCTAGTTAGGGTATAGTAACTATGCTGTCGCTAGAGTAGCTGAAGAAGATTCAATTGAATTCAGCTATGAATCTGTGAGCCAATTCGAGCATTCAGATATTCGAGAATGTGAAAGCACTGCAGCCTTTATTGCTTGTCCTGCGGAGCTGTTTTTCCCCCTTTTAATGTTCTTACATTCGAATTGTCGACGTACTCAAAATTGAATATTCAAACTCAAGTACGTACGTTGGATACTTTATCCAGTTTTAACAGTAGTAGCTAAAATGACTAGCTTGGCGATATATTGAATACGTTGCAGAAAATACAAGGATGTAGATACCGATAGATACTGGTGCCGGTAAATACTGGTAGCCCTATTACAGCCACAAGTTGATCTCGGCAAAAGAGTTTCTGAAGCTAACATGTATATGTAGAGAAGTATCAGCCACAAGATACCCTCATTCTGATACCTTCTGAATCATTAGTTCTACACAAAAATATTCCTCTATCGAGCCAACCCAAGCTCCACGAAGCAAAAAAAGACTTAAATATACGATAGACTGGAACATTGTCCAAAAAACTCATTAAAGTTAGTTAGGGCTAAATCAAACATCCCCCATTATTATTACTGTTCCGTTCTTGATGGCAGTGTAGCTAACACAACTCTCGTTACATTCGTTCTCTTTTTCGTATACAGATTGTACTGCTCATCGTGCCTGATTCATAAAAATATGCTCCGTTATAGTGTTTCGGAATCCATGACATTTGAAACGTTTGAAGTCCCTCAGGATTACCTAATTCCACATTTAAAAAAGGAACTTGCTTGACCAAACAGTACATATATTGTGGGTACTGACCTTGTTCGAGCAGCGAACAATAGTATCCTGACAAGTGCAGCCCGCCGGGCAGTAGTCCCCATTTCCAGCGCAGGCGCTCTCCACGACATCTGACAAACGGTGTTTTAATACCACAGCGTTCTTCTTTCTCCAAACGAAAGCAATCACCTGAACACCTCATGTCATCCTTGCTGAGGTCGTCCAGGTTCTTTCCGAGCATCTCCGCTGGCCGCGTACATTGGCCAGCTTCCACATTTCTTGTAGTGTTCGCTCTCATCCATTCAACCAGCGGCAACACCTGACAGTCGCATGGAAGGTCGTTGCCACTGATTTGTCTGGAATGCGGGTTTTTGTGCTGTGGAACAGCATTCCCGTGATCTCTTGGAGGAGGAACCTACAACGTTCGCAAATGTGTCAAGCCGTCGAATGTGTTTGGTGTTATGCACTTCAACTGATTGTTCGACAAAGAGCTGAAAATGTTGAGAATTTGCCCAAATATGCACAAATCGCTTGTGACAGGAACGACAAATATGTATAATGTTCAAATGTATGTTTCGAAAGAAAAAGTTAGGTAATCACTTATGATTCTTCAAAAGTGATAACTTTGAAAATGCCATTAGCCCTTCAAAAACCGTTCAAGAGTTTTTACTTATAAATAATGGGAGGTGATGGAATGAAAATGAGAATCCCTATTGCCAGAACAAATGTCAGGTCTATATTTTCCCATATTTTTCAAGTATTCTACCTTTGATCAGGGAAGTTAACAGGTACAACTTCCCTCGTTTATCAGTTAAAGCATTCAAGAAGTTGGCAAGAAGGTTCTTTCTCCCAGAGCTTTGATTAATATCTGGTGGCTCGGTGCAAAGCATAGTTTTACTGATAATATAGATGCACTGCATTATACTTTTGAGAAAGTGCAGATTTCTGTTATTAGTGGTGTGTCAAATTTACTGTATTTATGTACTTGAAGTATTGTATATAGCTGAACTCTATTTCACAGCTGTGAATAAATAAATTGATAGATAGACAAATGAATAAATAAATAAATGAAGAGAGTTGTTGTAAGGAAATTGTAAGGATGCACACACATGCAAAGTTCTCGCTGGTTATCCATGTACAGTAGTCTACTTGGGCCGAATTCCGGCGTGGGCGTGGCCAGCCACCTTTGGCCGGCCAGAATTCGACGCAAAATGCTGACTTCAGCAGGGAGAGGGCAATACCATAAAAAATGACATTGATGGTCGCGTTTCAACACCTCAAATAACCGCCTATGCGCAGTTTCAGAGAACTATGTGAAATACCATACCTACACTACACTCACCGCAGTCTTACTGAAATAGGCTTATCATACGAAATGGATGTGATTTCAGTGTAAAGCACCTAAAATAACCACTTTATGCAAAGTTTAAGCCGAATTTTTTTCTAAAGATTTTGGCAACATTTGGCCGCCTTTCAAAAGGGTGCCAAATGTGAACAGTTAATCCAGAACATAAAAATCCAGGGTTTATTGGATTCATTGAATGGATACCGAGTTGCAGGGATCTCAGTCAGTTGGGTTGATGGGTCTGGATCATACCGGGGATATCAATTTGCACATAATTTTGTTAGAACTTGGATACATTGAAAAAAATATGCTTAGAAACATGGAAACAGCTAGACCCCAACTACCTGCTTACCACTGTCAACGACTTCACCGAGAATTCAAGGACTTGGTTTGTGTAGCCGGCGGAGAAGATTACGGGATTTCTTGTTGTTCTGTGTTGTTCTGCTTCTTGTCCAGTGTGAAACAACTTGCATAAATCTTGCGAGATTGTCCGGGGTTACACCAGTTGTTTTTCTCAGTGCACGTTTTTTCTTAATTTAGACCACGGCAGACCCGTCGTCCGTTGATAAACCCGTATTTTGGGGTTCGTTATGCCTGGGCCACATCGGATCTCTCCTAAGCCCGGAAACCGTTTCTAGAGGTTCCCTTATTTTTAGGCTACAGAAGACAGATGTGCTGTCGTCGGTCCGATCCTGGCGTCCCACACACTTCGGCCACAGCGGACCAGCCCTTCATCCGCGAGCTCGCATCCTGGCGTTCCTAATAAGTGGACCACATCGGGTCCCTACTCCATCGGCATAACAGTATCTTGTCAATCCAACCGAAGCAGACATATCTTCCAGCGGTGAACCCGTATTCTGGCGTTCCTCACAATTCGGCCACATCGGACCTCTCCTTTACCCGCGAAACAGTATTTAGAAGTTCCCTTAACTTTTAAGCAGACCCATGTGCCATAGGGGGCTCCTATCCTGGAGCCCCTCACGCCTCGGTCACAACCCGTCCTCTCTCTGGGAATCCGTATCCTTGCGTTCCTAATAAGTGGAATAAGTGGGCTACATCGGGTCGGTACTCCATCGGCATAACCTTATCCTGGCATCCACACACTTTTAGGACGAAGCAGACCCATCGTTCATTGGTGGACCCATATTCTGGGGTTCCTTATACCTGGGTCCCATCGGACCTCTCCTATGCACATGAAACCGTTTCTAGGAGTTCCCTTAACTTTTAGGCCACAGAAGACCCATGTGCCACCGAGGGCCCGTGTCCTGGCACTCCCACACTTTCATGCTGAAGCAGACCCATCTTCCATCGGTGAACTCGTATTCTGGCGTTCCTCACACCTAATCCACATCGGACCTCTCCTTTACCCGCAAAATAGTATTTAGGAGTTCCCTTAACTTTTACGCAGACCCATGCGCCAACAGGGGCCGTATCCTGGAGTTCCTAATGCCTCGGCCACAGCCGACCCATCCTCCATCCGCGAGCCCCTATCCTGGCCTTCCTAACAAGTGGGCCACAGCGGGCCCCTACTCCCCTGGCATAACCGTATCCTGGCATTCGCACACCTTTAGGGTACAACAGACCCATCGTCCATCGGCTAACCCGTTCCCTGGAGTTTCCTTATTTTTAGACTTCAGAAGACCCATGTGCCATCGGGGGCCCGATCCTGGCGTCCCACACATCTGAGCCACAGCGGACCAGCCCTCCATCCGTGAACTTGCACATTGGTGTTCCTAATGAGTGGGCCACATCGGGTCCCTACTCCATCGGCATAACAGTATCCTGGCATTCTCACCAAAGCAGGCATATCTTCCATCGGCGAACCCGTTTCCTGGAGTTCCCTTATTTTTAGGCTACAGAAGACCTATGTGCGATAGGGGGCTCAATATTCTGTCTCTAAAAAGTTTCTAAATCAATACATAAGTGTAACATGTACGTCTGCACTATGTTCTTCCATAGCTTGACTGGCAAGTTGTAAGTAGCAACCACTTAGAAATAGCAGACAACATCAGAAACCTACAAAGCCTACAAAAGTACTACCGAAAACACATACGATGCGTCCAAGTTCGTTCCCATTCGTGTCCCAGACTGAATTCGTCCGATAGTAGGTTTTGGGCTAATACAACTGGAAAAACTATTGAACAGCGACCAACTCCATTCCACAGCATCAGCGAAACCATGGCGTTGCGCCTGCCAGCTTCGTGCGTGCAAGGGACGTCGCGGCGCGAGTGCAGGGAACGTAGCGGCACGAGGGCAAAGGACGTCGCGATGCGAGAGCAAAGGACGTCGCGTCGCGAGAGCAAAGGACGTCGCATCGCGAGGTCCAACGCCTACACCAGACCGAAAAAAGGAGGATCCCAAATGTAGTGATTATCCTGCTCCGTATATTGTGCTGGCTGAAAGTCTTGCTAGCACTGTCTCACCCGGTGGCTGCCAGACCGCAAATCAGTCACTGTGCAATGATTTCGAAAGTGCGGGTCTCGCAAGGATCATATCGCTCCATAAATCGGTTTTTCGTATGACGTCTACGCATCTCTCCCTCCACTATTGCCTATGCACAGCACTGCACAAGAGATTTCGCAAGACTCTCGTGGTCTGACGCCAGAAAAATGTGGACCCTTACCAGTCTTTATATAGGAGGATGTAATTTCGAACCACCCTATAGTAATGCTCATGGATTTGATGTCTAAATACCTAGGTTATGGTATCTCCTGATTTTTCAAGTATCATATGTTTCACTTCGTGTCAATTATGAGATGCGAGCAGGTGCACTGGAATTTTTGACCGGAGTTTTCTTAGATTTTTTGAACAAAATTTGGTTCTTCCAGTGTTAATCTTATACTCCTCATTATTAGAAGAAATGGGTGCAATTATGTTGCTAAAAACCTGATGGGATAGCTGCTCCAAGAATTCCTTCCCTGTAGACGCGTAACGACGAAAATAATATAGCAAAGCAAGGACATGAAATTCTGACGCATAACATTTGAAAGACGTTATGAGTAATCAAAATGCTACTGACATGATTCAGTTCTCTACAAAAGCAAGAAAAATAGAAAACAACATCTTCTTGCCGGGATTGACAGGAGAACTGGGGGATCAACCATGAGCTGGTAATGAATTAGCATGTCGATGATGGTCAGTGGTATTAGCACGTTATGATGGTCCAGCTGCTCCACGAGCTCGTTCCTTGTACGAGCATATGAGCATAGTACCGAAAATATATAGCAATGGTCATGCAATTTTACCAGTGCCGGACGCAGGGCCAGCATGCATCATTGAGATTACCCAATGTAAGTGTATTAATGCCCCCAATTTACATGAGTAGATTAAAGGACATTGACACATTCACCCTGGGTAGTCCAAATTATTCCTGCCTGTGAAGGAGTGACCAGGCCGGGGAAGGTTGGAGAGGGGGAGTGGAAAAAAAGTGGCAACTCCGCCGCTCCGCGGACCCTGATGAAATAATAAAACATCAATTTTAATATACATTTGAGATCATTCGATATTTTTACCCACTTAATAAAGTAATTCAACCCCACCCCACTTCCCCTTCCCTCCCTGCGTCTGCCACTGACTTTTACCTATCGATATGAAGTGAAAAATATTGCGAGATTGTCGGGAATCTCCTAGCCTAATGCATTCAGTCACGGCATTGTTGGTGGGTGAGCCTAATGGCGTTCTTCAGTTCTTTGCACTCGTGGTGTGTTATAGTGAAACAAGGAAGAGGTAACTAACAAGCGATGAACCGGGTAAAAATTACTGCATGAACATAAGGACAGAAAGCATTCATAGAATCTAATGCAGAGCTAATCCGAAAAATATCGAAGAAGAGCATGGATTTTTGAAAGCCAATATTGCACGAAAGGAAACTGCAAGCTGTTTTGTGTAAGTGGTAATGGGACAGCGCGATATGAGTTCTGCGGAACTTAGGGACATTTGAGAATCTTTGTTTGAAGAAGACAGCGGTGGTCAGACAAGAGCTAACTACTGTTAGTAGTCAAGGAGGAAAGACACCCCCATCAGTGGAAGAGACCAGTGTCATCTGAGTAACCTACAGAGTGGTACTGCAATGAAAATTTTGAGAAGTCTGTGATATCCCTGTTATACATAACCATGTACTGCTCCTACTTCTCCCAAGTTATTAGTGCTGAAACCTCTGTGATGTTGCAGTTTAGAACAAAATAGGGTACCCCTTTATTTCCTCCAGGAAATTGCAACTTGTCAATTAGGACCGAGTTCTCCTATGTGAGTAATCCTACAAAGGGATGTTACGCAAACCCCGCCCATAACCATCGGAATCAATCTACATCCAAGCGGATTTCGGTAGTTCTATTTAGATCTAGTAGGACAATCAGTTTTGGTTGTTTCTTGTGGACATTTCCTTGCCGAATAAATTTCAGGTCGACGAGTTTGACCGTGAGGGACGATCCGGAATCTAGCTGCTCAGGTTTTTTGCCTTCTCAGACTTCGATGATGATCAGCTTGTGAGTGAAATTATCTTGACTTTTTTTTATTCCACGGGTCTCCTTTTCTAGTCAGATAAATAAATGTAGCGTCAAATATTGGTCTTCTGTGCGTTTTGTACGTATGCTCGAATACCGACGTAAAGTTTGCATGGATAGCATTCCAGCAAATTTCTCGAATTAGCGGATTGCTTCTGTTCCAAACAAAGATTGATGAGATAAAGGGATATCGTAGTTATCTTACATGAAGCGGATATGGGTTAAATTGCCGATGGTAGATGGTGTTAGACACTGCAACAGGTTGGAACCAAGTGAACTGAAAATGTGCAAAGCGGGGTTAGTACGGCGAACACGAGCACGTAACGATCATTTGGCAACAGAGCTCACTTACAGTACTTCCACTACGTTCGAGGATCCGAGCACCGCGCTGAAGAAGTGTCGAAGTTTGTTGTGTGAGAGGTTCCTGAAAATGGCTAGTGAAGAGTAACGCATTGGTAAGGCTAGATCGAGTTGCTTACAGGTCCCGCAAGGATCTCATATCCGCCAGGCTACCTTCTTCAATAGCGATAATGCTGTTGAACGAGATGTCTCTGGAATTTCCAAGCATTATTTTTCCAGCAACTAATTTGCTTCTGAAGCGACTGTAATTAGCTTAGTAAACAGTAAAACTTACAGCTTGAGTAGGTTCTGCAGCCTTGAAAGACCGGAACCCGCACTAATGACTGCGATTCTATTTCTGTTGAGGTATAGTTCAGTAGTGAAGTGTGGAATCTCGCTTGGAACCTCTGTCAAGCCCTTGTTGCTGAATAGAACAAATAATAATCCTATACAGGTCAATTAGCACAAACTGGTAACCCTTCATAGGTATGAACTTGTCTACAGTAAACCCAGAGAGCATTCTCTCCTAAGCTTTATCAGCTATGTACATATCCAGACGCTTCTAGGACACATTAATGCACGTTGATAGAAAAAGGGGAGCAAAATCTTCAAGGAGACACACGGATTGAAAGGATCTGCAGGAAAGGAATAGCGCCTATCGTGTTTCAGTTACTTTTTGCTTTCCGACTCTCAATTTCGATGAGAAAACGAGCGGAAACCAAGAGCAGCCGAAATCCCTGCAAGGAATTTCAACCAGTACACAGGCCCAAGGGAAAAGATTGTGGAGCAAAATAGTCCCCGTGGTGAATATATGACAGTAGTGCACAAGTATGTGTCATAATTTAGCTAATTAATGGTTTATAATTTGATCGTTAACCCGTTGACGACCGCAACCTTTTTCGCTCATTTCCACATTTTCTCAGGTTCTAGCTCCTTTAACTGATCCGAAATTTCTGTGAACATTCCTACAATGATTTTCTCCAATCATATTGAGTTGTCTACTTAGTTATTTGCTTATTTATTTATTCAATCGGAAAGTGGATATGCTACAAAAGCCTGTCATCAAATATCGTAATAAAAACAGGAACCTCATGAAGACAAAAAACACAACTCGAAAAGCAATGCAATAATTCACAGTGACTACAATTTGGCCTATAAATTGTAAGAAAAATAGCCTTCATATTAGTTCCAAAATTAACTTGACAGATTAATTATCACAAATGACATTGCCATTTCATGATGTGATTGAGTGATATCGCTTTGAAGAGTTTTTATTTATAATGTGTTTATGCTTCCATAGTAGCATTTATCCTGTTTTTCTCACGTACGAATAGGTACAATAGAAGGAATGGGGCAAAATGGATGTTCGGAACTAGGAAATTCTGAGCTTCGCCTCAAGACTTCGCATTGATTATATTTAGATTCAGGACCAAGTAGCGCTTTGGATTGGACCTTGAAATTGTTCGAAAAAGTCAAAAACACGATTATTTGAGAGATCCGAAAAAATGATTTGAATGACTGCAGAGTTCTCTTTTTTTTCAAGTTTTTGAATTTTTTTTTATCGTTATTCGAAATCGAATGTTCGTCAGAATTTTTTCTCAAGAACATTTTTTTCAGTCGTAAATATATTTGGAGCTAACATTCGTCCACAGAAACCTGAATGAGGTTAGACTGAAAGACTCCAAGTGAATGGTACATGAACGGTCTCGAGAACGTTCTAAGCTTTTCCTCATCCAGAGTGAAGAAATTTTCTTGCTAAATAAGAGATGCCGGACTATTTTAACCTTCTCTTGTTCATGCTGGCACGAGGAGAGCAGTATCGGAAAAGGTATCACCACCTTTATCGGATGAGCTCGTTGAGCTCGTCCATTTTACAACGATATCACCATCTTTATCGGATGAGCTCGTTGAGCTCGTCCATTTTACAACGATAGAGAAATCTCTACCTCCAGGAGAGCATTCATGAACACCGTCACAGTATTTCGGCTCTCATCTCTCTTACTTTTGTCATTCATAGTGACTTCCAAGGTAGACGGAAGACCCGGTATAGAAGAAGCATTTTAGTGGTTCTGGGATGGGGATGCTCGAATAAGCAACGACATGGTAGGAAGGTAGTCGGAGATGGAAAAGAAGAACCGGTGCCCTTTTTTTCCTAAATTGTGGCCACTCGAGATTTTCGCGCTTCCTGGATTTCCACCATTTTGCCTGCGGTTTTTCTCAGTGGTAGGTGGTGAACAGCGCAAGAACGACTGTGATCATTCGCTTGCACAAACTTCATCAATCAGGTGCTTTGAACTGGCCCGCACGACGAGCGCTGAGAGCAGGCCGCGCGCTTTCGCCAGGCTATTACCAAGGTGAACGACTACTGACTTATGGCGATCCATTACCACAGTGCTCGTCATGATTTTTAAGCGCTGTCCGCGGTGTTATTACGACATAACGCTAAAAGCGACGTTGTGTTTTAGTATCAGATGACAGTGGTGAGGTGGTTTTGCGTGAACCAGCCCTTCTTGTTGCTGGCTGACAAAGTGCAACGAAGTGCTCTGCTAGTAGAAGAAGCATGGATGTAGTGTGTGGATTTTCGTCACTCCATTAAATCACAACATTTCACCTGCAGTCGACAACTGTGCCGTGACACGTACATTGAGCGGGACAGTCGACATCGATAAAACACTCATCGGCTCGCTGAGTCTGATAGACCTCGATTCCTGAGGAAGTAAATCCAAATTTAAGAATGAGTAAAATCCTGGAAAGAATAGACTATCGCACCTTTGCAGCGAAATTTGCTCGGAGATAAAGCAGCGAAGCGTTTTCGAGAAACCCTCTTCGGAGCTTCACATCTCGCCCCGCTTGTCTCGATATTCCTTGCCTCCTGGAGCTCAGCCAACCACTCCTTGAACGTTCTGTACTACCTACTGAACCGTGATATTCTCCTGCTTACAAGTAATGGAAACTAACCAAGTTACAGTCGCAGATGAGCGGATTCTTCGCCAAATGCAACGTTTGTAGTTTGCCGAGTCTGTGGAAAGTCTCGTTACTAATGGATCTTATTTGGTTGTCGTACAATGAGAGGAGATTCAGCTCCGTCAATGGATCGAATGTCCCCCTGCGAATGCACTGCAGCTGGTTGGCGTTCAAAAGGAGAAGCTGAAGACTCTTCAGGCCGTCAAAGGCTTCTGCAGGCAATTCGGTGAGATTATTGCCGTAGAGCACTCTGAAATTCAGAAATTGGTTTTGTGAATATTTTGGTTCTTATGAGAAAAACTGCGTAAATACTGATAGGACCCACAATGAGTTGAGGGTGTGGAGTCCTTGGAATGCACGTGGAGCCACTTCTATGATGCTATTTTTACTAAGGTCCCTGGAAAAACAACATTTTCTCGCTCATATCTATGGTCTCGTCTCTTCGTGAATAATACAATATTCTTACAGTCTTCTTAGATTTCTTAGATTCTGGAACGCTTTTGGAGGGACGTAGGTGATTTGATTCTGCTCCAGTCTCCTAAAAAAGTGGGATTTTGCAGCAATCCTGGATAACGAGGAGGAAGTACTTCAAGATTTGAATTTTTTTTTGATTTTGTCGGAGAGAAGGGAGTTGGGGTGCAAAGAATTTGTGATTTTATCAAAAATTGGCATTAGGCCATTTAAAGTATTCACGCCAACTTACGTAAATAATGATCAGGCAACCCTTTTCATGGCTTGGACCTTAAGAAACCTGTTTACGTAGCCATTACGACCACTTTTTCGGTGCTCCCTCTCCCAGTTCCCCAATTTTTTCAGTATTAGGAACTTGTGGCTAAACGTGTGGCCAGTTATCACTAACAGCTCTGTAGTAGAGCTCGGCAGGTTGGCAGGAATGTGCGTGAGTCCTCTGTCACGACAGTCGACAGTCGTATCCGTGCACGTGCACGCTGGCGGACAGACGTGAGCGTCGGCGCACGAGACGGTGGCACGCTTTTCGATTCCAGAGCATTTCATCAACTGTAACAAATGATTGCGTTCTCTTCTTCTTGGGATACTATCCATGAATCCAAAAATCTAACCGACTCATCCAAAAGATCCATTGTTCTCCCTTGAAGGAACGCCGGCCTCATGCATTTGACCAAACTCGCCGACTGGCCACTCAGCGTCCGCTTCATCCACTTCAGCCGACAATCGCAGTGCCAGGGATTCTCCCCGAGGCGGCTGAAAGAGCCTGGCCCATTCATGTCCGCCAAGAAACGAAACACACTTGCACTCACAACAGCCTCAGATTTGGCATCATCTCGATCTCGCCCAGCGTTGTGAGGTTGTTCCCATTCAGGGTGAAAATCTCCAAAGAGTTCCATGTGGAAATCACCGACGTCTCCAAACTGCAATGAAATTAATTGTTTTTATGAAGTCGTGATTGCTCAGCGAATTGAAATGCTCTCCATTCATTAAAGAACACCGCTTTTTTGGATTAGGACAAAAGTTTTCACGGATTATGCAACACTCTACAACCCTAACACCCCTCCCATGCACATTAATCACTATCTGCGTAGTCTTTATAATAGTATCCCGGAGTCTCTCATCTAGTTTAGATGGCGAGACACATAGTAAGTGTGTATGAGAAATTGCCGGTAGATACAGAAATCAGCCAGTAGTCCATTCCATCCCCCCCCCCCCCCAAGTTTCGGGAGGAACATGTCAGAAATACAAAGGCCGTATAAGCTGAGTTCATCCGTAACTCAAGTGGGAGAAACTTACTACTTACTATGCTTGGTCTTCCTGCAAGGTCCAGGCACGAAATGGAATTTTAAAACCATATTAGCATAAAATTAACCCATAACACCATTACGGATTTTATCGAGAACTCAAACGAGATCCGCCTGTTCCTATGAGAGTGCACGATTTAGCAAAGTTCTGGCGTAATTTAGCCAAAAATCACTCGACACATTTTGTGGGAATTATCTGGAAATCGCCGATGTAGAAGCATCGGAATAGGGAGGTAAACAACACCTTTCACATTTTTCTAACCTCACCCGGACCGACTTTTTTTTTGAAATTATCACAGACTAGTTACCGTTTAGACTGTGATGCCTGCATACGCTGACGCTCGGCCTCATTCGTTTTTTTTTGGTTCTGATCCCCTGAAGTGAAATGTTAGCCAACAGAAGCCGAATCCTTTTCGACATCTATAGACGAGTTTTTTTCTTTTAGTTTTATGAGTCACGAAGTGCAAAAAGCTCCATGTAATGCCCCGTTAATGGGAAGTGAGGTTGGCCCTCAACTGAGAAATTGCCCAAGGGCGCATGTGTACGGAAAACAGATTGGGACAAGAGATGTTTTCCTCCACCGATTATTACATGTGCTCTAATTAATTTAGGGAAAGGAGGCCCCTGGCTAATAAAAATAAAATCGAAAATAGATGTGTTCTAGATTTTGGACCTACATATAATAACCAGGAATGAACGTGATTTAAAATCAGTGGTTCCACTTACTTTAATGTCTTTCTCACAACTACTTCTGCCGCTAATACACTTCATTGATACACTTCATTTCAAAGAAAAACAATGATGCACTGGTTCCCTATATCCATTAGCTTTATTTTCAAAACATTCAGGGCGTTTCTTTTCTTGGAAAGCAGCTCTATGCTTCGAAAAATCAGACGTTTCTAGGGTCGCATGCATCAATGGGATCAGCCAATGCGCATCCAGGCCCAGTAGGTTATTGAGGAGGCATCCAAGGGGACCAAGATGTAGGATCCCCATTGCTGCTGCAGATTTCTCTGCTAACGCATGTGGTGTGGAATTCGTCTGGAACCTCCTACCCTCTCCCTCCATATTCTAGTAACAAAGAAACAACGAGCAGAAATTGGAAGAGTAAAGAAATTGGCCAGTTTCAGACTACTTCGCATATTCAGGGCCTAATAAAAGTGGGATGACTTGATGACCTAATTAACCACTCATGGTCCGACAAAAAAAATTGACTATTTGGAGTGGAGAGAACTCTAAAGACCTTATCCTTTATCCAGAGCTGTAGCAGAGGCAATAGAAAAATCCTGACCACGTTTCAGAATGTATAAGTAGTGCCGAAATAATCTCAGATCATGAGGATAGAAGAAAGTATTCATGGATCAGAAAGGGACTGTCTAGGAACAGAACTAGAAAAAAATAAACATGTGAAAAGAAACTTAAGGAAACTAAATCCCCTATCTCTTTTCCAGAGCAGCCTCCAAACTTTTGAACAACTCGAAGCCAAATGTTCTAATTTGAACCATTCTAACGCATTATTCAACCCTGAGTACATCGCTCTCTACGGAATTGCCAGATCCTCGAACTTCTTGACTGTGGCGGTTTCGAAGGTTGCAATTTTATTGGCTCTGACCCCGTTGTGCACTAACACTCTATAAGCGCCACTAAAACGAGCAATTTGTCGTCGATTTTCTGGTTTTGGCCATTCAAACGGGCTCAGCGAACATTCTCCCCGAGCGCGCTAATAACATCTCGGGTTTCGTTCATGTTTGCGCGGTGTTTTTCACGCATTCGCTGCTCTTCGACGTTTTTGCCTCGGTAAACATGTAAGGGAGCCCGAAGTCAAGTCGGTCGCGTCAAGTCGCCAAGGTGTAGACTATCCATGCAAGCGCGTACCCCGTACTACGGAGCAGTCCGCAAACGGTAGCCGTCGAACCGGATCGGACCCCCCCCCCCCCTCCCCAACTCACCAGACGAGCGAGTTCCTGTCCAACTGCAAATTGTGCATGCTTTTCGGCCCTTGGAGTTGGTCGTCCGTGATCGCCGTCAGGAAGTTCTCGCTGAGGTCCCTGAATTAGGTTAACATCGATATTGTTTTTGCTCTGTGAGCTGTAAGTACATTAAGCAGTGGGCTGGCCGTAGCCGAGCTGTTCGCACCCTGCCTAATCCAGTATTTGCGCGACGCACATGCTTGAAAAATACATCACGATCCCACGATTCGCCTCAGTAAATGGCCACCGGAAAAGCGACCTCCCTCGGCACTGAATAGGAAATCGCTTGTAAATGCAGCTGGACGCTTCCACGATCCTGCGTCATATCTAGCCGACACCTAATGAAGCGATGGCAGCAGAGACCGCGCATTTTCGGTTTTTTTTCAGGAAGACATCCACGAACGAAGGAAGTGACCACTGGTTTCATAACAAACTCTGAGTCACGCACTTTTGGAATCACTCTGATTCTCACCTGCGCGGCAGCGCTGAAGGGCAAACTACTGGCAAACATCCCAGGAAAGGGAAATACATATACTTGCAACAATGCGGCACGGCTGAAGTGCCACTCACGAGTGGTGCCAAAGGTGCGCGTAAAGGACACTTGGAAGTCTGGATGCGATCCAGAAACGAAATGTGGAGGAAAAAGGAGCGCGGAATCTGTCAAAAATATGATTGAATATGGTCTGTTTCAAAGGTGAAGAGAGTTAGAGAGACGGCAGAGAGGAAAAGGAAGAACTCGTGCAGAAGTTGGGAAGATGAAGAGAAAGGCAGGCAACATGAGCAAAGACCCAACCATCGCCGCTTTTGAAACAGACTAGAGCTGTGACATAGCATATGGATTAAAAATCCTAATACTGTGAGCCTGAAAAGGTGGGATTCTGGTCAAAAATGGACAAATCCAATCTTCGAGCACTATTAATCCGGGAAATATTCCCCAGATTTCGTCTTCCGCTAAGGGAGCCTAAACAAATTCATCTAGACAAATTCAAAAACTAAACAAATTCTGGTAACTGTGGAGAAATATAGTTGAATACTTAGTTTAAGTCAGGTTTCGTGAATATTTTTAGCGGAATAATTCTAGGAGGACAAGTTTGTCCACGTAGGACAAGCCGAGATCAGCAATCCTTGGTTCCCTTGGTTGGAAAAACATGACTTCCGAAAAATTGTCCAGTCATTGTATGTTCGCTAATTCTTTGCGAGCCCTGATCCAGGATTTCTTGTTAGACTCCCGTCAGCATTGCGATAATTAGGACACGACATAAAGGTGCCAACACACCAAGGCAACTGTTCATTTGAATGAGCGATCAAGGAGTGGCAAGATAGATCGCTTACCAGCTCCTGACATCCGACAAAACGCCGTCGCTGTATGCGGACGAATCGGCTGACTACTACTTGCTGGTCCGTCACATCAACCGTGTGGGTGTGATTAATGAGCTGCGGTAACCGCATTATTCATTGCATCCACAAAACGTAATAAACTGTATATAAGCTCGTAGTCTTCTTCTGAGAAGGTACATTATACTTCGGGAGAAAATCATAGGAACTTTGGAACGATTCATTGCGATAAACTGCCCTAAAACGTGAAAATCCGCACGTTCCATAGCCTAGAATGTGTACTGGTACTCCTAATTATCATTGAACCAATTGTGAGGTTTTGAATGTAATTTCACTAGGCTCAATTTCCTTTCATTCAACAGGGTCAAATTTCACCTCAGAATTTACACAATCTCCGAAAGCTTTATTATACTTAAAAAGTTTTTCAGACCATTTACTCAACTATTTCTTCCCTTTCCCGTATCTTTCTCTGCCATGTGTGTCATTTTCCTTTAATAAATGAGGCATCACCAGCCTGCCACAAGTAGAATCCAATAAGGCCACCGGTAAAACCCCAGGAAAGGCAGCGGGTAGGCTCCAACAAGGGCACCGATAGTGTTCCAGGAATGGCGACTGTTATTCTCCCACAATGGCTTCGATATAACACCTCTTTCCCCCGGTACAGGCACATATGTCCAGTTGGGTCATGCCATGCTTAGGGCGCTACATATGCCCCGAAGTTTCTGAATAACCTCTACCCGTGGGCTCGCTGATCCATTCGCACAGGGTTGTACATATATAATGATACATTTGGGAAAAGAAACTACTGTAAAAAATCGAAGTCAATAGCTGCATAATAATGTTCATCCTCCAGGTACTCTTCGCAGTTGGTTGGACAAATCCATGAATCAACTAAGGTAGCTAAACTGCTAAGACTTACACACATGCTCAGGTGTATGGATTCTTACTAGTGAGCACGACTATTCTGTTACATATTTCCGCAAAACAACTCTTGAAAGCGAAATTTGAACATGATGGTATCCAGGAAACTGTCCCTGGTTTATGTTACTAAACGGAATGATTATTCGAGAAATGTGAGCTCATGCTCAGAACAAATTACATAAACAAGAGATAAGAAGACTTTTCAGGAAAACGAGGTTAAATGTGGGCAAGTATTAGCGTGAATAATCTTCCGAAACTACGGTAACTGCGACTGTTAGCGCGACTGTACCTGCAACACTGACAATATTAAGGAATTTGTCAAACTCAGCTTGTTTAATTTCGATTGTTCTAGTCGTTTTTACTCCTATACATGTGCATAATTCCATTACGTTCTTATGATGATGGCATCTTAAAACATCTCTTACACCTCTTACTCGTTTCAGAGCCGGCTCCTGATCAGATAGTCTAAAATCAAAGCTGAACAAAGTTTTCTGTCATAAATACTTTTTCTCTATTATTTGCTTCATTCCTGACTAGCATCTCATTTGTCGATGCACGGCTATTGCATTGCTACAAGAGGAGACAAGTAATTTTGGTGTACAAAAGAGAATAGGAGGAGATCGGAAGCGAAAGAAAAAAGAGACGGAGAAACAGGTCGGTACAGGAATATGTACACTTTCAGAACTTCGAAGCAAGCAAACTAGTAAAAAATCTAAGAAAAATTTGAATTTTCCTAGAAAATAGAAATCAGGATATAAACACTTTCTAAAAAACTGGCACACTGATCCTGTTTAGGGATCCCGTAAGAAATTTTAATCAGAATGTGAGTATTCCCTCGAAAATTTCCAGTTATCGGATCCTTGATTTGATTGTGAAGGATATTATGGAGATGGGTTATCGCCTCGTTTGTGCGGTTCCCGTCGTGATTTCCGTAAGGGAAATTTAATTCTGCGAGCAGATCCATTCTATTTCCATTCCTTCATTAGCATAAATAGAAATAATCTCGGAATTTACAGCAAAGCGTAGTACACAAAGGCGAATTTGGAGAGGAAAGCTTGAGTAGTACTTTAATTTTTTTAGGTTTTCTTTCTTCACTATATACTTTTTACATTTCTATTGTTCCCATATTTCGGTGAATAGAATCAAAGTAGTGGATCACCGCTTTTGCTGTACTTTGTTGTGGAATGAGTACGGTTGTTTAGGCAGCTAAGCAGCCCATCGGTCAATCGGTCATTGTTATGTTGTTCGGGTGGCAGTGGGCTTCACTCAACGGTCCGTCACTTGTCCATCGCATCGTGATCGGCGGCCGCCATTTCTAGGGCGAATTAGGCCCCGAAGCGACGAGATTGAGCACTTGTGTGGCCCCAGCAACGCGCTCACAACATCCTGAACTTCCCCGCGATCCAGGAGCTCTCCCCACAACGTCTTGACGTGAGAACGCGATTCAAATCCCGCCTGCCGGCATGTGCTAAGGGCTTCAGCACGGCATGACATTCGTCCCTCGTTTTTTGCATAATAACATGCTAATGCCTGTGCACATATTTGACACTTGTGTGTG
>KN727289.1:0-19229 GCA_000816745.1 Ancylostoma duodenale
TGTGTGTCTGGGCTAACAATAAGTATGGAAGAGAAGTTGTGCTCGAAACAACTGCTTACCAGCCTCGAGGTTCTGTCTTCGCAGTTCAAGAAAGACGCAGTCGATGACATCAGCCACTTCGATCGAACAAATTTCTGTCGTGAAGAACTGAGGATTGCGAGAGAGCCGTCGTATGGTTCTCTCGCAATCGTCGTACTTCTCAAATGTACCACTTGAATGAGGTAATTCACCTAAAAGGCTCCATTCGCAAGGGTAAAGCCATCCTACATCGTAACAATATCAAGCCCTCAAACTGTAAAATCCGTCAAATCGACCACTGCACACAGCCGGCCAATAATGCCAAGTCTTGGCAAAAAGTCGTAAATGCTGAAAATGCGCTACTCTTCTGTCTCTTCGCTGTAAGTTTGCAGGAATTCACTGATATAGCAAGAAACCTTTGACCACTGGAATCGCAAAGACGAGATCTACCCGAATAAGTTCGATTCAGATTTTAAAATTCACTGTACAAGCTCCTACCTGCCAAGATACCTGTGGCGACAAATTAGGCATATTAACAATCTTACTCCGCCTTTATATTCTACCTAGTCTATGCCTTCCAAGAACGTTAGAGATCTTTTGCTCTCTATTGAATACAACCAAAAGTGGTGTTCTTTCTCAATTGGTGTTCTCTCTTGGCATTTTTACTCTATAGCTCAGTATCATGTGAGTTTAAATTTGTGAGAAAGCTCATTCTGACGAACTTGTGGTGTTTAGAGGAGTTACCAATCAGGGCAATGAGGTAGAAAAATCGTATCTGAAAAAACCACCAGGGCTTCTGTTAACAGTCAATGCCTGTTTGAGCATTTACTGATGAGCTTGCCCAAATTTTCCATGAATTTTCATTTTTGACAAGTGTGAGGGAATCAGCGTGAGCCATGCTCGGAGAATCTAAAGAGTGGAAAAAACAGAGTCATCGTGCTACCTCTGAACCCGTGATGTAGCCCCTGATGATAGCACACAGCCCACGCGTGCACTTCTGTCGTGGGTTTTTGCTCCATCCACAAGTTTCATGTTTTACGCAGTTCCGGATATTCAAGAGGGTTTTCTCGCGATTCTGCATTCGATGCCTAGAAATCCATGCCTGCAAACAATGAGTCCCACCGAGGCGCGTCGCATTCCATGGCATTACTGCGAGCTCGTCCAACCTGTAAAGGCGCCCCACGAGCTCATACTGATTGGATCACACTCTCGTTTGCCAGATCCCGTGTATTGGCCTAAGAGGAGATGCACACCTGGACCGGATCACATTGCCCCGCCATCGTCCTGATGGAGCCCTACGGTAGGGGGCGCGGCGAGAGTGAATGGCTGACGGCTCGCGTGCCTCATTTAAGTAAATATGCAGGAGTCGTTTCCGTATAATGCAATACCAATCATCGCCTCATTTTTGATTCTCTCGGCCCTCGGCGGCCGGCGTGCTATTGCAGCGCAGCAAGCGGGTGTAAACTAGCGACGCGTCAGCTGGTCATAGCAGTGTTGTCGGTAACATCATCGAACCCAATCACTTTCCACCCGAAATTTCAACAACCGGCTATTTCGACGCTTGGTTAAACCCGGGCAGCAGCCCTGTTCTTACTGGATGCCATCGACGCAGCCCTGTTTTTAGCAGCAAATTCATAGAGTTAACAAGCCGCCTCGAGAACTTTTTCTGCTCATGAACTGCCATTGCTTAGGAACCAACCGCACCTGCCTTCACTCACGGATCCTTGGAAGACCATCACTTTCCAAAAACCTCTAACATTGCTGATCCAGGACACCAACAAGGGTCATCAATAATTTGCTTGCCTTTTCTGCCGGATTTTCTTTCTTTGGCTAGCCACACTCTCCCAAAAACAACCACTTTCAGTTGGGCAACTTTCAGGGCTGGATGCGCCACTTCAAGCGCGTCTCTGGGTATTGATGTTTTGAGCACTGCATTGCAACCTCCATTATTACTGCTTGCATGATCTCTTTTGGAGAAAATCTCAGGTAGAAGTAACAGCATGTCCTAGACACGGTGCCTCTGGGGGCCATTTTTTTCAAAGCAGCGTGTTATCTCTACGAATCTTTATTTTGTACACAACCTAATGGAGTGATCTTTCCCTAAGCTGTGCATTTTCTGCTATCAAACGGATTACCATATTCATCCCTGCACCATCCTGGTATCAGTGTGTCTAAGGACTCTTGGTTCCAGTAGATCTCTAGGTCCCACTTCTTTCCGTTTGGAATCCAAGCGAAAAGCATCACAAATTCTCGAAGCCCCTTCTGGCCTAAGATCCTCTTGATATTCCACAGCAGCGCATAAAACAACTCCATTCATGGGATCGAGATGTTGCTGGAAATCATGGAAATCGCTCACGTACTGCAGATCTAGCGAATTTAAGCACGATCTGGTTGCCACGCTGGCGAGCTTTGAAACTGTAATGCTTCTGTGCTTCACACGAGCAGATCTGACAGCCTTTCGTGAGTTCATGGGTGGCCACCATTTTTTTTTGCACCACAGTTCGTGATCCAAGCGTTATTCCATAGACGTGCTGATGGCTCAAAAGTCCCACTAATTAATAACCTATTGGGATTTTTTTCATATGTTTCCTTCCCATTGCTTGAAAATGAGCTCAACTGCTGCAGTGAAGAGCGGAGCAGAGAAAAGAAACAATTTCGTGCGAGGCAAAAAGTTCAAGTCTAAGATTTTCCGAACTTCTGCCAAAGTTTACCCAGTGGGTCTCAAGTTATGGAAAATGTCTTATGATAGCAAAGAATAGGGAAAGCACCCGCTATTTTCGGCCTATTAACCCACTAATTACAGCCGGTATGCGTCCCGAAAACTGAGATTGTAAAAATCCACTGGCTCGCCATCGCATACATCTTCCTGAGTTATGCTCATTCTTTTTTTTCATCCAGGATTCACCGAATACATCCGGCGTTCTTTATGTTACTTGGTTGCTGTTTTGGAGCAGTACATGAGGTTGTCGGTTTCGTTATTAACGATTAATGTCTCGGCGAGTGTGCTTTTGTTAGAGCGTGAAAGGGTGAAGTCGAGAACGATCTATACGGACAAACATCTAACTACCCCAAGAAAAATTTTCTTGTACTACTTTTGCGTCACATCGAATGAGAGTTCGTGCGATGTAATCCGAAAGTAGCCTTTGGAAATTTTCTATCGGGGAGTCAGACGTTTGGCTGAATAGATCGCTTTTGATTCCACCCTTTCAGGCTCCAAAGAAGGCCTTGAAATATTAGCAGTTAATACATAAACTAGCAAGCTCGTGGACAGCTCTAGCTAATTCTTTACCTTCACGATTACTTTTTATCTTTCATGCAATAGTACCAGACCATGATTGAGACAAATGCGTAAAGCATATCTTATTGCATTCATGCTCATTCAGTCATGATGTTTTTTTTAGTCAATCTTACTGTAGGGACCAGCAACGCATAGCAAGCCTGTGCTTGTCCGCAGATGAGCAATCTGCAAATCCAGGGTCAAATTGCATCAAAAATTTCCCTCATGAAGTAGCTCCTTATTCTTTAATCGCTCTCCACATCGTAGTGGTACGGTTCGCTATCGCACTAAACGTCCAAAGGGTCTAGCGGTTTGCGAACATCTCCACACATCCGAGTCGTCAATTTTGATATTATATGCTTGAATTTCCTTCCCTTCTATGTCATCAAGCTATCTTTGTCGCTCTGGGTGAACGAATTTTCACCGATAAAGAAATCATTCTTGTATCCAGCTTCTGCCACGAACTGCCTCAAATCCTCACAACATCAAGCTTTGCGTTCATCATAGAAGCATTAAGAACAGATTTTTGTTCTGAAGCAAAAATTGGTAGACAAACATACGGTCGAGTTGCATGCGACCCCGCTGAAGCACCTCTTAGTCTAATTTTCATTGCAGGCCGTGTCCTAGCTCATAAAAAAACGAATCATAATCCAACATTTTTCAGTGAACTAAAGTTACGGCAACAACGATTCTCTTTAAACAAGCATGTTCAGCCTTGAAGTCAAACTCAGCTGGGTGGAGGAGGGTACATTCCCGGATGTTTTAAAATAACAATGTTTCGGCGCAAAAGTCACGATTTCGCAGACGTAGAACAAGAATGGACTTTAGGATCCTCCAACTGAAATCCAATTTCTACGATGATTTGCTGAGCTAAATCTCGTACCCTTTCCTTTTTAGACACACCGGCGTAAAACATTTGCTTCCATCCTCCAAGTGCTGTGATCTACTCTTCTAAATTCATTTTCATGTCTCCGTGCAGCCTTGTATCTTTGAATGTATAGCAGATTTATCTGGTCCTTTAAGTTCAGACGTTTAGGTGCTTAGAATTACGAATCAGTACGCATGAGCTGTAGAGGACCATGACAAGGCTGCTGCTCGCGCTGTTCGTGCAGCTGAACTCGGTGGCCGCGCTGCAGCAGCGGTCGGACTGCGTGGTGGAGTGCGCTCATCTGGAGAGCCACCGGGCCTACGAGGCGTGCGTGGCCGAGTGCGCCAAGCAGCCACGCAAGGACAACGTGCCAGATGTCGCCGGTGGGTTCTTTCCTCTTCCGGAGCGTCGAAAAACTCAGCTCGCAACACTTCAGACTACCCCGCTCCGCCGTCGAACGTTTCCATAGACACTGCAGTGGTGATCGATAACGGGAAGTTCCTGGAGACAACTGTTACTTGGACGGCGGCCAAAGGTAAGCTGGCAGCATTCGTCAACGAGCTGTCGAGGTCATCAACGACCGCTCGAGCAGACGCGTCTAAAAACTGCCCCACGGCTGAGCGAGAGCTTTCAGATCCTGCGCGGACGGGGTTCTACCTGCGCTACAGCGCCGTCGGCGAGCAGTGCCAGCGCGACTTCGCCGGTTACTTCGCATCGAACATCGGCCCGGTACGTTACTGTGATCCTCAAGGGGGGTGAGAGGGGGAAGACGAAGGAAGGCATGATGTCTGGACAGAAACAGTGTGAAGGAAAGCTCCCCAGCAATAACAATGAAACTATTATGAGTAATATGCAAAGGTTTTATTATAAAAAGACTTTAAAGATGGTGTGGAGGCACGTCGCCTACTTGCCCGTTCCGTTCCGTGTTCCACGTACGGGTGAACAGGCTAAGAGTCAGGCCCTCCCGAGAACTTGTCAGTATGGCGAGGAAGGCCTTTCTTCGTATGGCTTAAAGGAAATGAACTCACAAAAAAAATGAAATGAACTGGATTCCTACGTATTGTTTGTTACTCGCCAATGCGCCGTACTAGCGCGAAGGTACGGGTTCTGGCGCAGATAGGCCTGTAATCTTGTCATGCCACTTGGAGCAATGACAAATATTATCTTTTATTTGAGTTATGTATGCACATTAGACCCATTCGGAAGAGGCGTTTTAATATTGGGACAGACCCACCGATTCAGTCAGTCACGAGCTGCGGTGGTTTTCGCCCAATACATAGTAGATTCTTCTACAATGTCGCGTTCAGAATCCGTATGTGATTTAACATGTAAAGAGTTTTCGGCTTGCCTGCTATAATTTCTCATCGAATTTCAGTGTATAAAACTGTACAAAACTAGATAAAAAAAGTCGTGATATTGGAAAGATTCATAGGGTAGTGAGATTATACACAATACTTTTGGATCTTTCATAAACGCTTTCAAAATACGCGTTTTGGCATTTGGATAGTGAAGGTAATGTGATGTGTGATTTTGAGATCTTCATAAGACAAAGACAAACTGTTCAAGCTAGTCTTCGCATTGCTTCATAACAATCATCTCATGTTGAAATCGAGCAACAGAGTGTAGAAACCCTGCAATTCTGCATTGGCTGTGGAGCCAAGGCGGGATTGCAGGGTTTCCGGGCCGTGAACTCCTTTGATAGTCACACATGGAAGACAAATTCTATTCTGTTAAGAAGTTGATGAGAAACTCTCGCGAGAAATACGAATTCCTTCAGGAGGTGCGCCTCCTGGAGTGAATCATTCGGAAAGTTACCTAGCTCCTCCCCCGGCTCCGCCCAAAGGCTCCTTAAAAATTGGTGCTCGGAAATGGGGTTTTTCAGCAGTCTTGGATGGAATCACGTATGCCATTGTGATCATCAGCTCCTGGAGATTCTGGGAATCTCAGAACCGATTTTGAGGTGAGACGCTGCCTTTAAAGATGCCGCCCCATCTCGGAATGGTTTTTGAGACTTTCATGTGAAAAGAATCTCCAGGAGCTGGTGATCACAATCGTGTATGTGATTCAGTGCAAAACTGCAGAAAAACCCCGTTTTAGAGTCACAATTCTCAAGGAGCCTGTGGGGGAGGGGGGGGGGGGCAAGTCACTGTCTGAATAATTCGCTCTCGGGAGCGCCTCTTCTGAAGAAATTCGTAATTCTCGTGCGAGTTCCCCATCCACTCCCTGTAAGAATAGAAACTACGCTCCATGTGTAACGAACAAAGGAGTACATGAGATGAAAACTCTGTAATTTCGCATTGGCTCCACCAACAGGCTCCGCTTGAAAACGGAATTTTCGGGAATTTCTCACGGAATCACACACATAACTGTGATCAGCAGCTATTGCAGATTTTTTTACGCGAAAATTTCAAGAAATGTTCTGAGGTGGGACGCTGCCTTTAAAATAAAGATGGGCTCTATAGTTAGGATCAAATGACTCATCAGATATATACAAATCGAATATTCCATTGTGAATCATTGAAAATTCGAATGTTTGGTACGGAAAGGGAGATAATAAATAGCAGAGGTAGATAATATGTAGAAGAAAGATAGCAATGCAACCCTGAATGAAAGATAGTACGAGCTAAGAGCTTTCTGTCCTTCGAATGCTCTAATTCCCGACTCCCGAACTCCAATAATTAAAATCCAAAATAAAAAATGAGTTACCCCCAATAATTAAATTATTCAGTTTCCAGACGGTCCCAAGCATGCGGTTTTTTGTCTTTCTGTAGCTTGTTCAAGCCCAAGCTAACTCTTCGCACTTTGTTCGGTAGATATTGGTCAGATATATAGTTCCCTTTCAAAAGACGTAGAAGCCATCAGCTGTCCAAACACTTCCTGAAGCTAAAAAATGATTCATCTTTGTCCAAATTGTTATCCTAGAAAATTCATCTTGTCTCAGATACACCCCAATTTGATCTGTAGTGTGATCTTTGTCAGAACGAGAGGACGCATCCGATTCCTCTGCTCTTCAACAACCACCCGCTTGTGATCAACCATGACTGCGAGTACAGGTGAGCCAAACAGGTTCTTTTTTTTTTGAGCTCCTCTTTCAACCATTCTTGTGCTTCGTCCTTGTCCATGGTTCCCATTTTCGGTTTCCCAAGCGTTCTATCGCTCTTGCTTTCTCAATTTCTCGGTCTTCCAATGCGCAATATCTCGATTACAGGCTGCAGATGCACTCTAAGCCTTATCCATACGGGGACGCTGCCTACACGACTGTCCAGAATCACAAGGTCCCGCACTGCATCGACGAGTACTGCGCCTGCAGTGGTGAGCCACACTGTTCCCACTGCATGTTACATACACAGCCCGGGGCGCATCGGACGCAGGACTCGTGACCTCGTGATTGCTGGACGCAGCGGCTCGCTCCGAACCTCTGCAATCCCTCACGAAGAATCACTTGTTCTGTTTTACGATCGATTTTAGATGGATGGGAAGACAAGCGGGGCAGCTGCCGGCCGGCCAGCGCCTGTTGCGCCCGGGTGCTGATTTACTCTGGGAAAGCTATAGAGTACAGATGCTGTTCAGAAGGAGCCGTCGCGCTGCCGTCCGAGTTGTCCGCCGAGGAGGTGAACGGGGGAGTGCAGATCAGATGGAGACACGTGCCCAAGGATGACCACGTCTACACATTTTACGTCACCCTACATGAAAGGTACCTAAAGATTTTTAAGATTGCAAACGGTGTACTGTAAAAGTGATATCCCACATGACCTTCTGAAACAGTACATAAGGCCAATTCCATAAATTGAACGCGAATTTTCTATCTGTTATGCACCGTAACGATGTTACTGTAAGGTTATCGGAGGACTACTGTAACAAACTGGAAAATATGATAGTTTTGGCGAAAAATAGCAATGGGATGTGAGATGATGTTTATAACCGCGACACACTTTGCGCAATATTTTGACAGACTTTGTGAAATACCGTATTTGTCGAATAAGACCTACCGTACCTATGCTAAACGTTTTACGCAAAGCTGATGTGAATTTCGTGATCACCAAATAACCATGAGAAAAAGTTTGGGTGGAATTTTTGGAAAAAAATTCGTGGCAAAGGTATTCGAATGATGAAAAATCGTCCACAAATCATCTTCGAGTGTTACAGAATCATCATTGAAGGCATTAAATCATATTTTAAGGTAACTAACACATCCTATCATACGGTTCGTCTAATTTCGCGGGGTGATACGGTGGGATTTGTTCGGAAAATACATTACAAGTATAATTTCCTTTCTTCCTGGAAAGCACGGGCAATCTAGTTCTCTGCTGTTTCCAAAATATCCATTCAGCTTTTTTTGTTCATTTTTATTATCATCTTACAAACAATTCCCACTCCCCCCCCCCCCTCCCCCCTCCCTCCCTCCCGCCCACTTTCCGCTTGCGCCGCTGGTGAACGAATAAACATTTTCTCAGCATCGACGGTAACTCTTCGAGAGAAAAATGAAAAAATTGAGATATCACTTCTCTGACAGATTTTGGAGTACGACTTCGATCTCATTTTGTAGGCCTTACATTTCTAGCAATTCCGATGAGGAGTGGAACGGTCTGAATAGTAATGATGACGAGAAAAAAAACTATAAAAGACGTTACTATTTCGTTTTCCTGGCGAAGAATTGCAATCATCAGAAAACTATTCTATTAATATGTATTATTAGTAGCATGGAAAGTTCTTATATTATTCGACTAACATAAAGTTGTATAAGAATGTTGTCTATCTGCCCGTATCCTTCCCTATACCACACACGGTAAATAGGCTAACTAACAATAAGTAAGGTCTTATCAAGAATTAGAGGGCGTTCTCTTAATGAAACTGGTGCTTAGGTTTCGTCCGCCGATAGAGTTCAAAGATCCGAACGCCTTCCGCTTCCGAATAGCTGACGACGGAGAGCGAGAATTCCGAGGATTGAAGGTACCTATTGATGGATACTTGGGTAACAATGACGTCCTACAAACTGGTGCATTGCAGAATCAGAGGAATTACTCCTACACATTTGACTATCCGCTGAAACGGCTGGACGAGTACAAGGTGACGCTGTTCGCCGAGGACGACCACTTCTGCCACACCGACGACATCGCCGCGCTGTTCAACACCTCCGCGGTGGAGCCTACGCCTGCGCTCGAAGAGGTCGGCAACGCTTTCGAAGTGCAACCAACCCGGCTCTACAACACCTCCGTCGTGCTAGGTAAGTTCTCCTGAAACATTTGCTGTAAAGTCGATTGACTGTCCGCCTGCGTTTTAACTTCTTTCACTGTACCTCATTTTTCCACCCTTTCTCTTCTCTGAAATTTGGCGATTTTTCGTGAAAATTCCAGAAAGAGTATGTACTTTCCTTACAGTATCCATTTTCAGCGATTTTCTACTCTCTTTGCTCCTTGTATCGCTCATTCATCCTGTTCAGGCGTCGTGAATGTCACTGAGGAGCTGCCGCCAGCCAGCGAGACGGTAGAAGTTGAGAGGACCTCGCCGACACTGAACATAATTGCAGCCGTACTGCACGAGGTCAGTCAAGGCCTTCTCGTCTTCTTCCGATTTCATTGGCGTTTCCCCTTACAGATCGATCCTTCGGTGTTCATCGCACTGCTGCTGCTCTTCACCATGCTCAGTCCGCTGTGCACCATCTGCCTCTATTGTCTGTATCGAAGACGACAGAGCGCGAAGAAGAGGAAAATGCCTCGCTTCGGCCCGTGGACGCTGTCCCACTCGAGGTTCGAGCTCACTTCTATCCACGCAAAGTGGCAGCTCTACCATATCACGATTACAGGCATTCAATTCTGGAGACGAACATTCTGTATCGTCAACCTATCGAGTTCAGAACGCCTCAGACCGAGGAGGAGTGGCTTATTCCTGCTGATGACGTCAGTGTTGGAGGTGTTATAGGTACGCTGGCCATAGCGAGTCGTAGTTTTACCCATGCTGAGTTGACACATGATGCAGAGATGGAGATACTGCACGTGGAGAACTACAATTAAGCGCGATCCTACAAATCAAAGTTCGTTTCAAATGCAAAATGCGGAGCAAATGTTGTCAAAGAAGGTTGCAAAACGTTCCGTACGACAATTTCTCCAGAGTTTCTGCGCACTAGTTTCGGATTCTTTCGTGCTGGTAGTCTCTTATCCTTCAAATCTCCTTCGATCCTCTAGGTCAAACCGTTGGCCTACACTTTTGCCGGGAACTTTTTTGAAGAAACAACAAAACAAAAAACACTGAACAGCAATGCGGCACTGCGGGTGGTATGAGGTGACTTTCTGAATTTTCTTCATTCCTCATCTTGCCGTGTTGTCCTCACATAACGTCAACGATTTTGAAAAGTGAATAAACGTCTCATTCGGAGGAGATCCTCCAAAGTCGTTCCCTCAAAGGACAAAGGTACATAGTGCTAACGCATATGCTTTCAAATTCTTGTGAACGTCACTTTTTTGGATACTTCCACTCGTTCAAAAACACCTTCCACAATAAAAAAATTAATGTTAGCTTCGTGATGGCGATGAGCACGAATCGTCCACAGTTCTCTGGTTTTAGATGTGAATATTTTGTGAAAAAAAAAACTAGCGCCGACACGTAAACGTACGTAACTAGATCCGAGGAATAAGCATGAGTTCAAGAAAAAAGGCGCACAAACACACGTTCCATTACAATAGTTTTTGTCTATCCTCCATTTCTGAAAACGGATGCTCGTATTTCTTCGTTTTCAGGGGAGGGAGCATTTGGACTGGTGTGTAAAGGGACCATGAGTGGTCCGAAAGGGATGGCGGTGCGAGTGGCGATAAAGCAGCTCAAAACCAACGCGGTCGACGAGGAAAAGGAGGAATTTCTCCGGGAAATGGACATTATGAAGCAGGTATGATATGAGCGAAGTCTTTGCATTATTGGTGCTATTCGGGGACAACCTTGTTGTCCACTGGAATTCCTGGAAAATTCCTGACGCTCTCGCTCATTCTTTAGCGGTTTTTGCCTCGAGTGCATTTGAAGCACTCGCATTTTCCTCATTCTGACCTCATAATTTCTGCTTGTTTGCAGGTCGGTCGTCATCCAAACATCGTGACGATGTACGGGCTATGCGAAGAGCCCGACTTCCAGTGCATGGTGATGGAGTACGTGCCGTTCGGCGACCTGAAGCACTACCTGCAGAACCTCCGCAAGCAGGTGAGTGTCAGGGCGCGCTACAAGCGATAAAACTCGAGGGTCTGGGAAGGGGCACGTCGGCATCTGTCTGAAAACACAACACTTGTTCGCTGGCCATGTCACAACTCACATCGAATGTTGCCCCTGGTGCTGGGAACGAGCGATTCCGACCACGGGGACCAGTCACAGCCAAAGAGCAGTCCACATTCAAGTCCTCACATTCCGCTTCGGTCATGTCTTACTGCCCCTTAAAGTGTTGAGTAATCATTCGAGTTGCAGTAATGTGGGGGTTAATACTCGATAGAATTAAAATAGTCACCTCTTTCTTCCCTTATACATAGATTCCTGGAAGGGGATAGAGGTATAACCCTACATTGCAGTATAAATTTGAATTAAATTTGAATAATTATTTATTTATTTACGCTCAAAGGTGTGCGCATAAGTGAAGGAAAACAGCAATGTAAAAAACAAAACAGAAAAAAAAACAGAAATTGCTGGATGAGAAGATAAAAATGGGATCAAAAACAATCTTCCGATCCGTCAAATATCTATTATCCATCGCCTAAGGAAGGAGACTGCTAATATAATAATTCTTCTAAGACAATGGACCGCTTACTTTATGTATCAGCCTTTTGTAACAAATTTTTCGAAGAATAGCAGATTCAAGCAACTATTTGATGTTGAATTTTTTTAAATGTTGGTGGATTTGGAATGTCTTTTCGTGAAAATTCGTAGAGAAATTTCTTTTGCACGATTGATCCTTGCTTATGCGGAAGATCTCCAATTACCTCCAAAGTCCCGCGACATATGTAGCAACGACAATGCTCTAATAATATGTACATTCTTCGCCCACGTCAAAAGCTCCAGAAATTTTTTGTGGTTTTGGTGGAGTCATCCTGGGAGATCAAAGGAGATGGTTAGTTTTACTCATAAATAAGCAAGCAATTTGGGATGCTACTCATAACAATTTTGTTGTGTAGTGAGATTAAAAACACTGTCAATATTGACGAATATTATTTCATGTTTTTCCTTTCTTTCTTTTTACCGCACCTATGACAGATATCCTAACATTGATAATCACGACCAAATTGATCCATACATCTACGTAGTTAGATTTACAGCTCAGGAAATTATCAAGATTGAGTAGTAGAGGGATGTCTTTTCGAACCATGCTAGAAAGAGCCTCTGCTCAACAGTGAGCCCTCGCCAGTGGGTTAAGAACATCTGAAAAATCCGGGGCGAGAGGCCTCCTTCTCGAAATTAAAAAAAAAAAACTTCACACAGTAATACTTACTTGATTGGGCGTCATAACTTCCACAAACGGGTCCCCGGTCCTGAATTGATCGGCGGCCGATGTCTCATATGTTTTCTATTTACTTAAACCAGCAATATTCTGTCATATTTGCTGATTATCCTATCATTTAAGCTGTCACTGGCAGTCTCGACCCTGAAAACTTCGCTGCGCATGGAGGAGAGTGTGACGGCCGCAATGCACTCGTCACTTATTGGCACGGACCAACTACAGTACTCCCTCGATCCGGCCGAGCTACAGTCTTTCGCCGCCCAAGTTGCCAATGGAATGGTTAGTTGGGCAGTTCTAGTAATTACTCTTCATCCTTGAATGGTTTAACGACAACGAGCAAGACTCGAAATTCGCGAACTCTCCCCCTACTTTGTTCAGGAATTGATTGCACGCCTTCAAGATCTTCATTTTTACTCATCCTTGAAGAGGTTTGTTTCTCGATAGTTCGGTATACCGTTCCAGGCTCACCTCGAGTCACTCAACATAACGCATCGAGACCTGGCCGCTCGAAACATACTGGTGGGAGAGAACAAGCAGTTGAAGATCAGCGACTTCGGCATGTCTCGTCCCGGAGTTTACGTGAAAATGAGCAAAGGTAGTCAACTAAATACTCGACGTGCGGCCAAGACAATGCAGTTGAGATTGCAGGGGTCATTCCACTACGATGGCTGAGCCCTGAAGCGATTCGGGACAATCTGTACTCGACGAAGAGCGACGTATGGGTAAGTGCAGGAAATTTTACCCAACATCCTCGTTACCAGTTAGATGAACGCGGTAGGCCGGCTTAATCAAGCAAGCCTCTTGAATTATGACCTCTCAGATCTACCACTTTCATATTTTTCTTTCCGAAGAATCCTTCCCTATGCACAATATTTCTTTAAAAAATTCCTATTCTTTTTCGTTACTTCTTAGTTTTTCTATCCATTTCAATGACCTTCTCACAGAAATAAATAACTACGGTTCGAGGAATCGTCAATGTCAGATGCTGTGACCGTATGCCCAATTTTGTAATGGGCCACGACGAGGCTCAGCTTGCCACCTATTAGATAATGCGAGCGGAATGCGAAGGAAAAAATATAGGGCGTAATAAAAAAAAGTGGAAAATAAAATGTAAAATAATTCCTATCACGAAAAGAAGAAACTCCTTGTCGAAGAGTCCACAGAGTGCCAAGTAAGAAGAAAAACTACGAAAAGTGGTTATGTCAACCAGGTCTCCTCCTCCATAGTTGCTTATTATCTTTCTGTCTTGCAACACCAAACTAAAAAATGAGTGATTTCCACATGATTGGGGGTCTATCGGCGAGGAGCAACTGTTCACTTTTGCTGTTCACACCGAAACACCAAGAAAAGAAAGTATTATAAATTGCTAAATTCCTCGGTAAAAAGCCTGGATTCCTTGCAGAGGGAGCCGTTTTGAAAATAGTGAAGACCTTCAAACAAACACCTCATAATTATAGTCCCAGAAGAAGCTGCCTAGCTGAAGAACCGCTAATGAACAGACACCACATTTGTTCTAGAAGTAAATTCATGTAAAAGTGTTATTTTACTTACAATTTTACTTTTCTCCCCTTTAGCAATAAAACATTGTTCCAGGCCTACGGAATAGTGCTGTGGGAGATAGTAACACTGGGAGGATTCCCCTATCCGACCGTGTGCGACAAAGACATGCTACAGTATCTGCTAGACGGGAACCGCTTGGAGAAACCAATCAGCTGCTCGGACGAAATGTAGGGATGTCTAGCCTTAACCACCAGGAACCCTCTAACCAGACCGAGCATTGCAGATACGCGGTGATGACGGAGTGCTGGCGGCTGTGCGCGCGCGATCGGCCGTCGTTCGTGTGCCTGTGCGACCGCCTCGGCTCGCTGTCCATCCCCTACGTGGAGTTCGCCCCCAACACCACCCTGCCTCCCCACGGTGAGCTGCCGACCGCTCTCCGAGCAGGCATCCCTTCCATAAAACGATATTCCAGATGGCTTCGAACTTATTGACAGCGGAACGATCATCGCTCAGTGACAGCTGCCGCGCCCTGCACGCACTGAGACATCATCGGGTTTACTTTTGAAGGGTATTTGCCAGTGGCTACAAATTGTTCATACGGGTTCCCTTATTTGTCCATGTTTGTATATGTATCTGCGTAATATGTTCTATTGTTTGCTTTCTCTTCGTCAGATGTCACTACATATGTATTGCGCATTTATTTTTGACAGATTGGAAGTGTTTAGGGCTTTCTTGGGATAAATATCACAAGTATATAGAACTCAAGATCGTGACAATCCAGGAGCTCCCTGACCGGAGTGATCAACAACGCTCTTTTTTCTTTAGATAATACAATAAAGATTGCTCAATTTCTTCACTCGTTAGCTTTCGGAGGTAGTGCCTTGTTCAAACCTTAATTTTAACAACACGTTTCCACCTCATCGTTACTATACAACACGGACAACAATAAGAGTAGAAAATAGTCGAGTAATGGTTGAGTCCTCCGACTCCGGAGCCAAATGGTGCTTATTTACCAGTCTTTTCATAGCTTAGTCTCAACGCAAGTTAACACATGAAGAAAATGATAACCTTACCCTATTTGGTCTTTCACGTGTTGCATGGTAACTATGAGGTGGCAATGTAGTGTGAAAGTTAGGGTCTGAAGAAAGCGTTAATGTCGAAAGCTAACGAATGAAAAAGCTGGAGGATCTTCATTGTACTATCCAAACAAGAACTATCTTCATTGTACTATCCAAACAAGAACTATGTACATAAATCATGAAGCTCAGGAACACAACGATTCTGAGTCTTCTTTCTTTCAATAAGACTGATATAAGAGACGGATATATGAGGAAGTATTACAACGAATTTTGTTCTATTGATTCATTTGTGTTAGGCTATGTTTATACTTCACCGCGAGGATTTGGCATCGCGACGACGCCCACCTTCCGAAATCTTCAGTTCCGGGTTGAAGAGATTATCCCCCCCCCCACACTTGCTTAAGACCATTTTTGTCCAGCAACTGTTCATTTTTTTGTGCCACTACGCAGCCCAGAACGAGCACTGCCGCGTCGCGATCCTTCGGCGGGAATGCTCTAGATGCCGTTGGTAAAAGTCACGTGATGTGCTGAGCTCCCGTGTCTCTGCCCAAGAACGCCGCGCCGCGCTCCCGACGCTTGTCTGCGCGCATTATCGGTAGTTTTGTACCTAGTTACTCAAGATACTGTCTTTCTCACCAATCTTGCCACTTGGCAGGCTTCCAAGATGAGGTAAGTCTCGCCAGTTGTTGTAGGCGAGACATGTTTTGGCACGTTTTAAGTCACTGATAGCTCTCAATTTCCAAGATTTGACGTGTCTTGTGTAACTACACGCAAAACATTGAATTGCTCTAATTTTTGGAACAGATATTATTTTCTAGCTTCTTCCCTAGAGCTGTATGCATCCTTAAGATTACTAAGGATAAACGTAGTAACAATGCACAAATTTACCTATCGTTAACACGAGCCTCAACAACTTTACCCTGGGTAACCTCAATGATGCATCCGAGCTCTGAAAGTACCGTATACTTCTTCACAGCATCGGCCATATAAGAAGAGTGGACGAGTGGGTTATATGAAAGGGATTAGGACAACGTTCAGTTTCTCACGAGTCTTCATTCGCTAGCAACTTCAGCAGACAAACTTAACAAATATCTTAGTCCAATCTTTCTACGAATGCTAGTAACAGTATAGTAGGACATGAAACGATCCTTAGCTAACGAACAAATTCGCGTCATTAGTTTTAGATTAACTTTGTGGCCAAAGTCATTAAGCATGATTCCGCCGCGCTCCAGAGCTGTTTTCATAGTTGATTTCAACAGATGTTCATTTGCGGTTGACAAGGTACCACCAAAAAACACTATGTATGTATGCATCCGCTCATCCATGCCTCACATCTATCAGAGTTTCTATTGGAGGCTACAAAGGCGAGGTGATCTCAGCAGACGAAACTATTGGCTTATCGGGAAATGACTGGAACTCTCTACCGAGAATATTTCCCGTATCACTCCCACACGACTTACGGTCAAGATTGTTTCTGTACGTAATAGCCTGTCCTCCGCGCATCTGCGTCAGGGATACATACAGTAGCAACCCTGCGCCGCTTTTCGTCTAGGCGCGAAAATGAAGGAGCAGCCAATTTGGACGATTTTCTCGCACGAGCTTCTGTGGGGCGCCAAGGCGAGTGAGACGGGCAACGATTTTATCTTGGAATTTGGCCCGTTCCCGAAATTGGGTAACTGAACCGAAATCATGACCACTAATCGATTGGTCGACTAAACATTTCTTCATGCATGGAATCAAAAGTCGCTTTTGTGATCGCCCGGCAACTGCTTGCCCCTCGTTAGAGCCTTCCTCTGAAGGGAGGAAGCACAAAAACTGCGACGAAACCAAAATTTGGGTAAGCCGCAATTTCAGGTCATGGCGCTGCTATGTACATCCTAGAGAGCAGGCCTTGGTACCAGATAAATTTAGCTTCCAGAACGAAGAAGCTATAGGGCAATTTATACTAGATGCGTGCGACTGACGCGCGTGCGTCTATATGATGAAGAATAGGAACCAGTCGCATTGTAGTCGCATCGCAGTCGCAGCTCAGACGCACGCGTTTGCGGCCTCGCGGCATCCGCGCGTTCTTTCCATTGAGGTTGTACATGCCGTGTCGACCGGTCTTCGTAGAAAATCCCTCGTGAATGGATGCGTGCGACTGATGCGCGACTGACGCACGCATCTAGTATAAATTACCCTTACAATATCGGGCAGGTCTCTACCTGGGAATGTCATGTACTCTTACAGCAACAATAAGCTACGTTTGATTTCGAATGTTACTTTATCAGTGTCGACATAGGGTCTTCAGACTTACCAGGTAGGTGTTGTCTACGCACGCAACTATGTAGTGGTCACTATCATTCTCGAGTTTTTGTGAAAAGCCCGCCAAACCCACCAAAGCCAGTATGTGGTTTCTAGCATGCATTTGATATAGGAATCACCCAGATAGAGTAGTCCGATGAGCGGAGACCGAAGTAGTTGGTAGGCCACCGACTGAAGTTGACGATTTGAAAAAGTTTTGCTACCACCATTCACGGACCTTCTAGTTGGCTCCACGACCGGGTGATACTTGTTCTCATCCAAGAAGTCCCCCTTTAATTGTTTTCTCGCAATTGTCCTCATTGGCGGCTCGATAACGTTCGCTTCACGAGAGATTTGATGGAAACGGCTCATCGGCATGCGTCAGCCACATCCAGTTTCTTCGCGATTTTGGCACAAATATCTGAGGAACGGTATCAGTGAAACTAACGCCTGCTGTTATCAGAGCTCTGTCACATTGTACCACTCTGTGGATAAAGTTCTTGCACATTTTTAAAGGGCTACAACTCTCGCGTGTCTAAACGTTGTTGTGGTGCTAAGTGATAGTGACAGAAAGATGGATCTATAATTGGGCAATGGCTGAAACTGAAAGATGAAATGAAATGAGCAGAAAGTAGAAGATTTGGACTACAGGAAAAACTTAGAAAATCTCGAAAGGACCTTGAAGTTAGCCAATACCTGAGCAAATTCACATGGCGCGAACAGTACCCATAATTTTGGCCCACCCCGTAATGTCGTTTTTTAGAAATATTTTATTTCGTGCAGAAACGCCCATACTCAATTTACCACCCTAATAGTTAGCTCACGCTTTGGTTCGGGAGCAAACATTTCATTGGGTTTAGTTGCCCCAAAGGTAGCGTGGCACACGTGTTGAACTTCTCATTGAAATTAGTCTGTGACATTGAAGGGGTGTTCGTGGTATAAATAAGAAATAATAAATCCGCTTACTATCGTTAGGAGATCCAAGCCCGTGATGAATTCAAGTGTAACCCTGATACCGACAAGGCCCAGTGCATTCAGAAAGTTGTGATCTCCTTGCCATTCGACCGCGCGCGTCTCACGCATGTACGCCCACGTCATTTCAAAGCCGTTTTGACATGCAAGTACAGCTAAACATCGAACAAGTAACAAGTTAGAACATAAACGACTTATCAAAACCCACTCTAGGCGCTCTCTCCGCTGTTTATTTGAGAGCAACCCTACAACACACCTCTCCTCAAAGACTGGGAACCAACTTTAAATCGTTCGTCAAGAAGTGAGAAGACGTGTCATTTCGGAAATCTCTCATTGTCTCTTACATGGAGTTGGTGAGCCTCAAATATCGAAAACAAAGATAGAATACTCGAGTGTATCCGAATATCATGACGCGAATACCGACTACGTCCGAACAATTAGGTTCCTCAAATTATCGAATGCGCGATGAATGGCCTAGAGAGAAAACATCTCCTTCAATTGCTTCAATAACCGACTATTCATTCTATGCTACTAACACTCGTTCCGACGGCACAGAGGGAACCAAGGCTGCCCGCAGCGTTCAGGAACGCGCTTGCGCGCGTCTTGGCGGTTGTGGATACCCTGGGGGCGTTGATCCTGTCCATTGGCGATCTACCAACGCGCGACGGCTAGGATATAATAAAGCGCTTAGTCTGTCTGTCACGTGTGTGTGTGTAAAACGAAATTCTGTGATTGGTCAGTGATGGTGATTACGAGGTCAACAAG